>JBBPJN010000173.1:0-21306 GCA_038088755.1 Boletus aff. separans
TACCACGTTCTCAAGATTCGACTGACGGCGATGCAGAAGAAGCTGGCGCTAGAAACCAAGATCCGTGACGCAGCACTATCGTTGTCCAGGGTGAATGTGGCGCACAGAAAAGTTTCGAAACAGACAGAGGAGCAGCTCGAGACGGCCGAACGCAAGGTCGCGACGGCACAGAAGGAATTATGGCGCGTATCTGAGCGGACGAGCGAGGTATATCGCAAACTGCTCGAACATCGTGCCGGTGTGCTAGGGTACTCTGTGCACAAGATGGAAAAAAAGTTCCTTCCTTCCTTGAATGGTGTATCTGAACCGGACGCTTCAACAGCCCTCACGCCGAATCGAAGCTCAACCATTAGCTCGGTCCACAGTGTTCCATCTACCCCATCAAAGTTTGACGGAGCACATTTGTTCGCTGGGCATGCATTTGCACAAATCCCCAAAGCACCTCTTTCCGCTTCCGATATTGTGACTCTCGAGGCCAGCTTACGTGCAGCCACCGAGTCTCTCAATGCAGCGAACAAGAAGAACGCAGAGTTGGCACGTGAGCTATCTCATCTTCGCCTAGAGAAAGAAGAAGTGGAGACGACGATGTCCATGGAACTCCAAAATGCTGAGGAGACGGTCGCTGCACTAGAAAGGGAGCTACCGAGGTTTGAGGAAATCCAAGTGCGTTGCGACGAGCTGGCCAAGGAGCGTGCACGATGGGAAGAGGACAGGCAAAAGCTAGCAGCGCGAGAGCGAGAGGTAGAGATGCTCGAAAGACGACTCGAAGTATTAGAAGAGAAGACTGGAGAAGCCACTGCAATGGAGAGGATGCTGTCCACAGTTCAGGATAAAGCAGAAGCAGATGTGCGGAAAACAGGCGAAGAGCTTTCGGCCCTCCAGGTGGAGTATGAAGAGGCACGTGCACATTGGCAGGCAGAAAAGGCTGTGATGGAGGACGAGTTGGAGCGGCTGCGAGAGGGCGGCGAAGCGCAAGTGGAATTGGATGGCGCATTCGAGACTCTTCATTCGCTGATGCAGCTCCACAATGTCGATCACACATCCAGGGATGCATCATTTCAGGGTTTACTGGTCTCAGTTGGAGCCCACCTGGAGAACCTCTCTGCGATCTTGAAAGAACATTGTGATTCACGGGATCAATTGGAGTCTCATTTCCAGGCAGAACTCGAGGCATCGCAGCGAGAAAGGGACAATGCAAAGAGGGAAGCCCTCGCCCTGGACGCCCGCGTGAAGGTTACCCTCTCCGATCACTTACATTCAGCTTGGTACTAAAAATATTTTCAGGAACTGACCTCGCCATCCGTCTATACCGGCCCGCCGATCGATTACAAAGGCGAGGTCGCTGATGTTGTTGCACTCCTGCAACCCGTGTGGGCTGTTCTTCCCGCTCCTGAAATCCGATCTGCAAGGCTCCACACGCCACGCCACCTCCGAGGGGCTTCCAATGTGTCGAGCCCGGGTAGCAGCCATTCTAAGTCAGGCCTACCCTCCCTGTCAGATATGGACATTCGTTCTCTCAAGACGCTCTATGACCCGAAATCGCCCCAAGCTGCCGTCGGTGGTCCTTTCTCCTTCGAAGCCTTTGTTGCGCGTGTTCAGGCCTTGGTGATCGACGACCGCGCATTGATCGAACGATTGATTCGATCCGCGCAAGCGCACGATCTACTCAAGAAAAATGCGGAGCGTGCTCAAAAGCTCGCAGAGGACAGTAATACTGTGCTGGAGGCGTACCAAAAGCAGGTCGCCACCCTCGACGATCAAAATTTTGCTTTACAAAACAAACAAGCTGCCTTGTGCGTGATTTCCCTCTTGTTCATTCTTAAAAGGAGAAAAAAAATCATTTCTTGTAAAAATATGGCTTCAACCTTATTTTTCTACTTTGCCGGTTGGCCGCGTTGCTCATGAAACGTGATGCAGGATGAACGAGATATCGGAACTGCGAGCCGCACTCGATCGCGCCATATCAGAAAAGAGGGACATGGAGACCCATGCAGCCGACCAAGGAGAAACATGTCGACAACTCACCGAGGCCAACAACGCACTGAGCGCCAAGATGCTCACCCTCGCGCAGGAGGCAGCATCGGCCCCCGAGATGGTCCGCAAGCGATTCGAGGGTCAACTGGACGAATGCCAAAAAGCGCTCCGCGAAGCTCGGGAAGAAATTGAGGCGATGCACACGTCGGAACAGACGCAGCGGATTGCGTTGATGGACGAGCTCAACACGATGCAGACCGAGAACGCGAGCATGAGAGCGCAGTTGCGCGCACTCAAGAAATAATTCTTGGTCGATGTCCTTTATTTTTTTCTTGAGTTTGACGGGCGAGGGGGAGGGAAGAGTGGCCTTTGATTACTATTAGAAGGGGAGGAGCAAGGGTGAAGGTACCCTGCCCTGTGTCTTGGTACGCCCGTCGGTGATTGATTGATCCCGAATCTTGCCCTTCTTCTTATTTAAAGATGAGACTTTTTCCCGGAATTGCTTCTTGAATGCACCGGCTGGAACACATTTACACATATTCCTCTTCCGTTTCTTTCTTCGCCGTTTCTCTCTTTCCCGTCTTCCGTCATTTTGACTGCCTTGTCTTTCCACAGCCTATCATAACGAGGATTTTTTATCTCTTTTATTTTCTCTAGATACCCTGCCTGATCGGATCGACCGCTCTGGGAAAGGTGAGTTGGCTGGATGTCCTGCTGCTGTGATCCCATTGGTTTCTTGTCTATCCCGCATGTTCAGTGTATCCACCTGCCCCTCTGCACTGCAAATGTATCCTCACGTACTCGCTGTCCGGTTCGCTAATCCGAGCATTCTTTCCATCTTTCTTGACTTGTGCGAGTCTATTCAAGAAAACTACGAAATACAATCGGGTACGAATCACGGCCAGCGTCGTTCGACGAACGGCAGTCTCTTCTCCTGCCTCCACCTTCTAACCAAATTATATAAACCCGCAACGTCCAGCGTATGTGTAGGCATATAGCCAGTATGAAAGACGAGGCAGCTAGAGATGATGACCCCCAGCGAGCCGCCGAACATCAAAAGATACGACGGCGACCACCACTTGGCCCTTGAGTCACGGATGGTTCGATAAACGTGTCCGACGACATCGGCGACAAGTCCGAGTCAAGAGTTCGAATCGGTAGGCGGATGCGGACGGAGGGTGCCAGTGTGAGATGTGAAATATGAAATATGAAATGGCATGTCGTGTGATGTGGTGAGGAGAGGGGTCCGTACACGCTGGAAAGTTCTCGCTCTCAAACCCATGTCGTCGTTCGCTGCTCGGCGGATCAGATGGGTGTAATACGTGAAAGGGAACGAGGTAAAGTGGGGCAAGCGAGTCAGGGAGAAGGAGAGCGATAAGTGGTGGCCGTAGAGGACAGACGAGGTCGCGAGTCGTGAAGTTGGTGGAGGACGACGCCAAGAGGGTCTTTTTTTTTTTTTTTATACGACTTGTCGATGTCCGAGAATAAAAAAACAAGGCGTTGTCTGCACACGCCCATATCCCTCTGTTCGTGTGGTTCATAATTCGGGAGGGCTGTTTGGTTGATTTGCCAGCCACCGCGAGGCGATCGGGGGCAGGGGTACATATATGGACATGGGACGGGGGGAGATTACGTCTCTGAAAGCGTTGACGGTGTTATGTATCTGTGTGATCGTCCTCAGTGGGTCGCTCCATGCGCGACACGTCACGTGGTCTGGGAAGTCGGGGTGCGTGCAACGTTTCACAAGTTTGCTAGGGAGATGGTTGAGAGTGCGTGATGGTGAAAGTTCCCGCGGATGTCGGGTTACTTGACTCGGACAAAGTTTCGGCTCGCGCGCGTAGATAGGATAGAAGAAGGTGCAAAACGTGTCTTCAGAGTTCAAGACCATGTCGCGCTGCCGTAAACAACTGAATGGACGTAGTGTCCCTCGGTTCGCGTGCGACGCGATAACGCACCGAGACTAGTGGCTACGGCAGCGGGAGGACGACCCCGGGCGGAGAGGGAGCCATGAACAACAGAAGCCCTAATCCGGTCGAGCGACATTTCTAATAACAAGTTAGATGGGTGGTTTATTTAAGACCACGTCGAACGCTCTGAACTTTTTGTTGCTCAGTCCTGGGCCCTGGGTCCTGGGTAGATAAGCAACGAGGCGATACGTACCTTCTGGCAGTCCTCCATTCTCCTTGTCCACGAAAGGAAAATAAAAAGTGAGCCGACAAAATATGAGTCAGCATCACACAGCGTCGGCTGGGATCTGTGTCGATGTCATGGTGTCGGAAATGTCCAAGTTATCTGGACCGATGCAACTTCTGATTCGGGACAAGACTATTCGGCATTGGATCAATACTTGCAGGACTGATCAACACAACGAAGCCCTCGTTGTCTAATGGCTATGACGTCAGACTTCTAAATAGATCATCTGGAGGTTGTGGGTTCGAGTCCCACCGGGGGCTATACTTTTATTTCCTTTCTGAGTATTGAGTGACTACGGCAAGATGGTATTTACTGTTCGCCATTGTTTTTCTTTGCGGGGTCGTCCGCGTCGGTGACAATCAATGATCGATGAGTCATGTGCATTGTGCAAGGGAGGAGGGTCGGTATCACTCTGTCCCGGACCCTGTAGGGCATTGCATTGCTCGCACTACGCCTTACCAATAATCATTCCGGGCGGTGCATCGATTTAGATTCCGGAGTTTTTTTGTACCGGTTTAATCAATGATCTTGCATAATACAAAGCCCACTCTTGCATTACCATGACACGTAAAATTTCGACCCCATCTCAGGCCTTAATCAATATTGCCTGGGCGATGGAAGGGAGGTGATAATCACCTCCCGAACGAGTCCTTTGTGGTTGGCCCGACAATGGAAGACACGTCACTCAAATCTGAAACCGGAACGAAATACACGTACATAATAAACTGTGCCGATGGGAGACTATTTTTTCGCACTTACCCTCATCTCCAAGGAAGTTCTCGCCTGTCGAGCACAGTGAGCCCACACAAGGTCGGCCACGACCAAACGACCATCTATGAGGCGGCGGCGGCGGTGCATTGTTCGTTGCCGGTCGGAAGTTAGTGCCCAATCGAGACGGTTGCTGTGCTGGTTCAGGTCTGCCGTCACCGAATCGCTACATATGGTTGGTGTATTGTTGTTTCACTAAGATATGGGAATGAAGGCTAATTTGGCGGCTATGCCCGCTCTAGGACCCAAGAGTGGCCCAGGGGCGCTGTTGTGATTTTTTGGGAATAATGCGACGTGTGGGTTGGGCCGTTGAGCATGCTGTGGCCAGCCAGGCCAGGTGTACAGGCGGGCAGGTAACGTCACTGGCGCGCCCGTGTGCCGGGCTGTCCGAAGTGGAGCACGCGCGAACGGCCTAGGGGGATGATATGCGGGTTTTTTTACGCAGAGGTGGGCTGGTTATTTACCGCGCCAGATCAGAAAGGGGAGGGTCGTTGAGTGGGAATTGCCCCACATTGCAACCACATTTTGGATTACTTACTTGCTCGTCCTACCTCGTGTTGGTGGGCTGTTGGGTTGTGGCCAGGAACGAGATCGAGCGGGGCGCTGGCCAGACGCGGAAGCATTGGCACATTCGAATCCGCGAACGTCTGAGATTGTTTTCCCACGGTGAAGCCCAGGTGCGACACGATAACTCGGTGCCCAAATTCAATGCCCGCTCCCACACATCCACGCAAGGGACGACGGTAAACCTCTCCAGCTCTTCTTGTCTGCTTCCCTCCATCTCCCCAATGGATCCCTCCCCGCAGCCTCGCGGTACGCCCTCCCGCAGAGGAAGGTCCCCCCGCACCCCAGCTCATGGTGCCTCCCGCTCCTCTGACGCCCTCCATGAAGCCGACTTTCAGAATAAACCCCCGAATACCTTCACCTCTTGTCTCTCAATCCCCGTAGAGGGCGCCCTTCCAATCATGTCCAAGGATGATCCTCCTTCCGCAACCCTCTCCCGCGTGTCCGACCATTCCGCTTCCTCGTCCAAGCGAGCTCCTCGCAAATCAAAGACACACGCCCTCGCAGCCCTCCATTACCATGCTTCCTCGCACGATAACGACGATGTCGGCTCACAGGACATACCCGATGATTTTTCTGGCGATCCCACCCCAATCTCAGTTTCTCCCTCCCTCGACCTCTCTTCTGTCAAGACCTCGAGTCCGAGGAACCAGCCATCACGGACATCTCCCCGTCCATTTGGTTTAGAAGACTGCCCCGTTTTCTACCCTAATTCAGACGAATTCAAGGACCCTATGACCTACATTCGTTCGGTCAGCGAAAAGGCTCGCAATTATGGAATCTGCAAAGTGGTCCCTCCAGTCGACTGGAAAATGCCTTTTGTTACCGATACAGAGGTTTGTGTCATCCTGCCGCGTTTTCCTCATTTTTTGTCCGCCTCGTTCTTACATCCATTCATTTCCGCCAGACCTTTCGCTTTAAAACTCGATTGCAGCGCCTCAACTCCATCGAGGCTTCATCTCGTGCAAAGGTTAATTTCCTGGAGCAGCTTTACCGCTTCCACAAGCAGCAAGGCAATCCACGTGTCTCCGTGCCCACGATCAATCACAAGTCCCTCGATCTGTGGCTTCTCCGTAAAGAGGTCCACAATCTGGGTGGCTATGATGCGGTATGCATCGTGCCACGACACACTATTTTTTCCGCCGCTAACTCGCACGATAGGTCACAAAGAATCGGAAATGGAGTGACCTCGGTATTCTCCTCGGTTACAGGGGCATTCCGGGTTTATCCACCCAGGTTAAGAATTCTTACACGCGAATCATCCTGCCATACGAGCATTTTTGCGACCGAGTACGGAATTCACCCACGCTGTCGACTTCTTCAGGCGGAACTCGTGATCCTCACCTCAAAACTCACACAAATATTCAAACGATGCGGACCCGTAATGGTCACAATCGCGATGCCACATCCCCACCTTCTAGTCCTTTAACTTCCTCCTCGAGTGCCTTGTCTGACATTCCAGATGATGCCGACTACAAGGAGCGGGTTGGTTCCCGCGCAGAAGGTACGAGTTCAAGACGGAACACAAAGTCAACTTCCCACGATCAAAACTCTCGTGCGTTTTTAATTCCTTCCGCCGTACATCTTACTCAGTTCGGTCTCGAGTAGCCACACGGAAGCGACGCAACGTTGCCAGCCGACTGTCACCGGGATCGCCTACGTCACAGCCGGACGAGGATACAAAACTAACTCAGGAGGTATGTATATAGGTGGAGTGAGTCAACTCAACTTCTCTTCTGACTCCGAGAATAGCAATCTTGTGAGGTTTGCCAGAAGAAAAATCACGAGGAAGAGATGCTTCTATGTGACGGTTGTGACTGTGGTACGGCGAATCTTTATTGTCACCTCTCTTGAACTTGTCTCACTTTTCAAAGGCTTCCACATGTTCTGCTTAGATCCGCCATTAACTTCGATCCCAAAGGATCAATGGTTCTGTCACACGTGCTTGTTCGAGACGGGCGGTGATTTCGGTTTCGATGAAGGGGAAGAACATTGTCTTTCCAGCTTTCAAGCTAGGGATCTCGAGTTTCGCCGTAGGTGGTGGACCTCTCATCCTCCTGTCCACAAAACACCACCAGATCTCAATGATCCCACTGTTAATTATGTTGGCAACACCCTGGTGACCGAGAGCGATGTGGAGAACGAGTTTTGGCGGCTTGTACAGTCTCCGAGCGACACAGTTGAGATCGAGTATGGTGCTGATGTCCACTCGACCACCCATGGCAGGTATGTCGTAGCTGTTTTTTTTTTCGCGATTTTCCACCGTTAAAAATTCTTGTCATCCCCACGATAGTGCTATGCCCACTATGGAGACCCATCCGCTCGATCCTGCTTCCAAGGATCCTTGGAATTTGAACAACATCCCTATTCTGGCGGAGTCCCTTTTACGCTTCATCAAATCAGACATTTCGGGCATGACCGTACCATGGACCTATGTGGGAATGGTGTTTTCCACTTTCTGCTGGCACAACGAGGTAAGTTCTCGCCACCCCCTGTCATAAAGCCCGCAGTCGTCATGGCTCGCGTAGGATCATTATACGTACAGCATTAACTTCCGTGGGTATCGCGTGTTTGTTTCATTTCAAAGGTGACATGATTGTCCATATTCATATAGAACATTGGGGGGAGACAAAGACTTGGTACGGCATCCCAGGAGAAGATGCAGATAAATTTGAAGCCGCGATCAAGAGCGAGGCGCCAGATCTGTTCGAAGCACAGCCAGATCTCCTTTTTCAGCTTGTAACGTTGATGAACCCGAAGCGCCTCACCGATGCTGGGGTCCGCGTGTACGCATGCAACCAACGTGCAGGCGAATTCGTTATCACTTTCCCGAAGGCGTATCATGCAGGGTTTAATCATGGAGTACGTTTTACACGCGATTGATCGATCATACAGTATTGATTTTGTGCGGCTCTAGCTTAACTTCAACGAGGCCGTCAACTTCGCGCTTCCTGATTGGTTGCCTTACGGCCGCGACTGTGTGCAGCGTTACAGAGAGCACAGAAAGCTACCGGTGTTCTCTCACGACGAGCTTTTGGTCACCATCACGCAACAGTCGACATCCATTAAGACGGCGTTGTGGTGAGTCATCGTTTGCGCAGGCGTGCTTTGCTATTTCCCGCTAAATAGGACCTACTATATAGGCTGGAGCCCAGCCTGCGGGAAATGACCGAACGCGAACTGGGATCACGCCACATCGCTCGGAACCTCGGTATGGTAGAGCGGGTCGAAGAAGAGGACCGGCCCGAAGACCAATACCAGTGCGTCTACTGCAAAGTCTTCTGCTATCTCTCGCAAGTCACTTGCCATTGCAAGGGCGAGGTGGTTTGCATTGAGCATGCAAAGCATTTGTGCGATCATCCCATAAATCAGCACGTGTTGAGGCTGCGGTTCTCGGATGTGGACCTGGCAGACAGCCTTGCCAAGGTGGCTGATCGGGCAGCCATTCCGGCCACGTGGAGGGCCAAGCTTCGTAAAGTCTTGACAGAGAGCGACGTGCCGTCGCTCCGCTCCCTTCGGGCAATCCTTGCCGAAGGTGAACGGATAAATCACTACCTGCCCGAGTTGGCTTCACTCAGAAAATGCGTCAGCCGTGCCAATGAATGGCTCGACGCTGCTAACACTTTTATCATCCGCAAACAAAGTCGCAAACGTTCCCGTCGTTCGCGTGGTCGACCCCCACTCCACGAAGTCAGCAGCCCCGCATTCGATGATCGAGACCCTGGCGACAGACCAGACCGAAGTCTGGAGGATCTTTACGCTTTGCTGAAAGAGGTACAAACCCTAGGTTTTGATAGCCCAGAGATTGGTCAGCTGCGAGGGTTGGCGGAAAAGTCGGAGGAAATCCAGCGCAAGGCTGTGGCACTGCTCAAGGATGGGGGTTCTCAAGGCGGCCGAGACACGTTTATCAACGAATGCGAACGATTGCTCATGGAAGCCTCTTCTATCAACGTATACCTGGAAGAGATTTTTGAGGTCGAGAAGATCGTGTCACGTGAACAGCTCTTGAAGGAGCTCGAGGAAAAGGCGGACGACAGCACTACTACTTTGGAAGATGTCCGTACCCTCCTCACCCGTGCTCGATCCTGCAATCTCGGCGAGGACAACAAGTTTGTCAAGACGTTGCGGTCGAGGCAACGCACTGGTGACGAATGGGGAGAAAGGGCGAGACAAGTTCTCGACCAACCGTACAAGACAGTCGAGGAGCTCGATGAATTTTTCGAGATGGATCCCACTGTACCTGTCGACGTCACAATTTATGACCGGTTGCTTTCCGCTCGGAACAAGGCCAAGGACTTCGAGAAGCAGGCAAAAGCGTGGCTGTTGCCGGATAGTCAGGGTCCGAAGCCGAAGGTGTCGGAGGTCATGAGGTTCGTGGCTCGCGCAGAGAAGGATTTCAGCATCCCAGCCATTCGGGATCTCAAACAGACCGCCGAGTTCGCGCTCGACCTCGAAAATCGCTGCGAGGCAATTTTGCGAAATCGTTATCAACACCGGGATGAGACCGACATTTTTGACATGATGAAGAAATGGAAGACCTACGCCCGAGAACATCTCTTGATGTTCTCGTTGCCCATCTTCGAGAAGCTGGATGCGCAGCTTGTATTGCACGAAAAGTGGCTAGAGGACTTGCCGTGGTATTGTCCTCAACATGGCTGTGCTCACGGTCAAGGAATCCTTGAAGACGTCGTCGAGTCTACAAGACCCGAAGATGACCTCCCCCCGAACGACGAATATTTCACGTGTATCTGCACAGCACCCGTTCGACCACCACCTCCCGGCACACAATCCGATGCGGTCCAATGCGACCACTGTTTTGCACGATTCCATGGCGTCTGCGCCGCCAACGGTGGATCGTGCCCATTCTGCGATCATCATCACTGGAACGGCGCCATCCACAAGGAACGAAGCTGGCATTTTTGCTTCTTACCCCAAATCCTTCTATCTGCCCCCGACATCACCAAGAACTACTCGGATGCATGGAAGCAATTGGAGATCATTGTGCATCGCGTCGACCGCCTCTCATCAGTGATCGGGCACTTTTTAACTTTCGCTTCTCAACACGGCAACCAGCGGCCGGAATATATCCCACAAGTGCGTCATTATATGCGGAAGCTATATAAGATCCAGTTTGCAGTGTCGCCTTCACGGGAGGTATCGTTTGGTCTCGACTTAGCTGGCTTGCATCGTATACTCGCTGGCCAACCAACGCCGGTTCGTGTCCGGAAGCGTAGACGGCCACGGTTCACGTTTGGGCAGGACATTGACAATGATTGGCTCGATGGAACGCGGTGTATATGCAGAGGCCGCACGCCGTATCTGCTCAACTATCCGACGGTGGAATGCGAGCTATGTAACAAGCGGTACCATGCTGGATGTGTTTTCTTCCCAGTCGATGCGGCCATGGGACAACATCAAAGTCGATTCATGTGCCCGCTGTGTTGTTTGCGCAAGAATCGACCGTATATTTATTCGGAAGTACGGGTAAAACATATTGGTTGGTTTTACTTTACTCCCATGTTCCTTCTCCCAAGAAAAATCTAACGTCATTTTGCAGACAACCAAGAACCGGATACGTATGTGAATACGAGTGCCATGCTGGACAGCTTCAGTAAAGATGTTGTATACACCAAGATGCTTCCACCCTACACTCAAACGCTATTTGTCGAACTTATACGTTTCACCCCGGGTCAGCCTGAGGTTACTAACGGTACGCTTCCCCAACGCGGCCTCCCCTCACCATCCATGCCTCGATCCACGGATCCTGGACCATCATCAATCCATCACCGGCACGCTCATCCTCATCATTCGCCTTTGCCGCTGCCAACGCCACCTACGCCAGTATACGAGCTCGCGCGACAACCGTCGTCCAATGGGCATCACGTCCCGCCGCCGCCGCCGTGGTCGAGCCAGTGGCACAGTATCACTCCCACTCCTGCTCCCCCTCGTCGTTCAGAGGCGCCAGAGCAGCCACACCCCGCCCCGCTTCCCGTGTCTCCGCACGGTGGCGGGAAGAAGCGTAAATTCGTCGATGACTCGCCTACGCCACCAGACATCTCCCACGGACACTCTGGCCCTGGTTCTGTCTCGGGTTCAGGTTCAGCATCGGGCTCGCGATCGCCAAAGCAAGCGCGACGGCATCCACAGACGCCAGTACCACCGCCGGCAACGGTGCCTGCGCGTGCGATGCAACAGATACTTTCGCCCTCGCTCGCGATGATAGTGTCGCCCGTCGATACGGAGCCGTCGCCCCGACCGTCGTCGTCTGTGTCGTTCAGCAGTGCGCCGCCGCCACCCCCACCACCACTGCAACCTCCCCTCTCGTCGTCGGCGTCCGGGCATTCGAATACCCCACCGATGCGCTCCATCAAGCTTGTCCTGCCCAAGAAATAGACTTTATGTGTATGTGTTGGTTCCGATTGAACATGGACGATGTCCACGTTTTTTTTTTCCTTGTTTACTTGCTTACCCATGTTGCTGTCGACCCCATCTCCCCCATTTCCTTGTTTGTTTGTTTTCTTCTTTAAAACGGCGTCTCATATGTTTTTTTCTCTCTCCTCAGGGTGTGGTTGTACGACTAGTCCCTGGACCGTCCGTGCGTCGGTCCACTCTTGCATAGATTGGCATTTTTTTCTTTTCTTTTTTCTTTTCCCCTCTCTGTTCCTCGTCGCGTCCCGCCGTGATTTGGGAAAAAGCTCTATGCCAAGGGATTATTTGTTACACACTGTCGATCGGCCCACTGGATGTCTTTTTTTTAAAATATTAATTTCTTTGCCTCTCCCAAATATCGTGTGGTCTAAAAAAGTGCTGTGTGATGCGACGGGCTGATGTTGCGATAAAGATATCAAAAAATAAGGAAAAAAAAAAGGATGGGGGAGGACAAGGAAAAGTGAAATGTCTCATCCCGAGAAGCAGGGAGAAAGGAAAAAAAAAAAAACCTTCCTCTGCCGGCCCCCTTGACCCCTTCTCCTCGTGCCTCACCGTCGAACCATGAACCGATATGTCGTGTACCCCCCGATGAGCGCAAACGCGGCGAGCGCCGCGACGATGGAAGAGAACCACGCATACCCTTCCTAAACACGACCAAATTCTCTCCGTTAATTTTATTTTATTTAAAAAATTTCAAGGCCATGGTCAGAACGGACGCACGCACCGATATGTCCTGTCCCGGAACATGCACATTCATTCCCCAAAGGCCTAACCGCACGCCGTGTCATTCGACCGTTCGAGAAGGAAGGAAAAAAAAAAAAAGAGGACGGACCTGTAATCAGGTTCATCGGTACGAGCACTGTACCGAGCGCGGTCAGCTTTGAGAGCACGTCGTTGATCTGGTTGTTGGCGTCCGTCATCTCGATCGAGATTTGGGCGAGGTAGTTTGAGTGCGAGCGGGAGAGGATTTTCTCATAGTGGTTCAGGTTTTGGGTCATGGTAATCAGGTGGTCCTGTGCACCGACGTGAGCGGATGAAATTACTCCTAGAATTTTTTTTTTATTTGCCTGAGCGTACCTGGATATCAGAGAGATAAAGACCCTGCCAAGAGAACAAAAAGGGAGTGCAGTTGTGGTCACCTGGGTGGAAAAATTTTTTAGAAAAAAGACCCACAATATCCGACGTAGGTGCCACTCTCCAGTTCTCGTTACATCGTTTCGCCAAGCCCTTGACAACGTCCGCTTTATTGCCCATTAGTCTGAGGAGCCCCATCACCTTCTTTCGACACGTCCCGATCCGGCGTAGCATGTCACTCTGCTCGGCTTCCCTGAGGATAAGCACGAGTTCGTCGATAGAGTCGACTTCATACTCGATCGACTGGATGAGCGGTCCAAAGGCATCGGTGATATCGTCGATCAGTGCATACGAAATCCAGTCCGATGTGACATTGATGTAGTCTTTTAGTTGTTTGATCCGACGGCGTACGTTCTGCGGATGTGGTGTCGGCTGAAAATGGAACTGACACATGTCCGCCAAGTGAGTGAGGGTATTTGCATCACCAAGTAAAGGACGCACAGACAGAATACCCTCGCGGAAGACGATAATGTACATGTTCAAGGGCTCAAGATAAGTGGGGCTGTACGGATCTTGATCGAAACTTCTAAAACAAACGAGGTAGTAATTCCGGAACAGTTCAATCTTTTCGCGGGCTTCCTCCATTTGGATGTCTTCTGTAGTTAGGGGGTGGATTGAGAACACCTTGAGAACTCCGCGTGAGAGGGTGCATGCAGTGCAACGTTTAGGCGTGATTACCTTGCTCAGAACTTTCATCTCTTCATCTGTTGGACTTTGTATATCGAGCCACCATGTGTTCGCCTCCGCATCGGTACTCGTTGCCGGCCCTGAACCGTTGGGGCGACCAGGATCAGACCTGTTCACAGGTCGTCCGGAAACGCCATTTGCTGACACTCCTTCGGTGCTCAATGGTGTTCTTTCCCCGTTGGAAATCAAAGGGCTTAGTCGAGGAAGAGGTACAGGGAACGGTGCAGCGAGAGCGGGGGGTCGTCCTGTGGCGTCCCCCTGCTTCGGGGCGGCCGACGTAGGAGATTGCACACCACTGAACAAGTCTTCAAAGGATTGACCTTCGGCTGGGAGCTCACATAAGCTCCGGGCATGGATAGTCGCGGACAAGGTGTTGGAATAGAACGAGAATCTGTACGGTCTGTCATGACCTTGGGACGCGACACTACCGATGCCTGTCGGAGGGGGTGCTGTGTATTGGAAGAACATGCCGGAAACATCGTCGGATGAGGGGACCACGCTGAGCTGGCCGGTGTCCATGAGTCTCGCTGGGAGACCTGATGCCGACTCGTTGGCCTGGTGCTCAAAGAGGGCTACTTTTCCCCTGCCATTTTTGCGATGGGGTCGGGGAAGAGGCGCACTCTCGCTAAGCTTACGTTGACGCGCGCTTGGGCGCCGAGGAACGGCGGTTGTCGCTCCAGATAGATCGAATATCCCACCTGCAGGCAGTGTAGACGACGTCGACTGCTCCCCATCCCTCCGTTCTCTTGAATGTCGAAATCGGATGGCTGGTGGACTGCTGGGTGAAAGACCTAAACTCTCTTTCTCTTCTGCAGCAAACTTCTCGAGAAGTGCAAAGTCGAAAATAGACAGGGGAGACCCGACTTGGTATCTCAGGAGGCCGCGCATGGACGAGGATGAGTCTTGATGGCTCGGTAGCGCATACTGGCCTTGGAAAGCAGTCATGAGGGAGGGATCCTGGGCCACAGCGGGTTGAATGACACGAGCACCCGGAATGGTATCGTGGTCGAGTACATGCGGCTCCTCCCCGCGAGCCAGCTGAAGGTCATGTTGTTCGACAGTGGAGAATGAGCCAAACGGAGGTTCCGGGCCTGTCCGAGGACCATCAAAGGGAGAGGTAGGGTGCACGACAGTCTCCCTCCGTGCAAGGGAGAGATGGAGCGCCATATCTACGTCCATGGTCCGTTGTCGTTCACGGACACCAGGGTCATCAGGGTCCACGGAGCGTGTTAGGGTCGGGGAAGCACGGGGGCGCAGTGTGGGCTCTATAGAGCCGGTCGGGCTGGAAGTGTCTCTGTCTGCTCTCCGCCTTGTGGGAGACACGTCTCTGAGCGTGGACGGTGAGGTTGATATCACCGGTGGGTCGTCGAACGGAGAGTCCATCTGGGTAAGTCGGGCTTGCGTGACGGCGGGCTGCCCGAGGACTTCAGGACACGATGAGGCAAAGGGGCGGACAAGATACCTTGATCTTGACGGGTCGAGCGGTCGTTTCTCTGGCTCACCAAGCGATCATGCTAGTACAGTGGTACTGTACAGTACGTCGGGACTCGGCAAGGAGGATACCTCATCATGCATCACGTGATGAGCAACATCCCGTGCACGTATACTACCCCATCATCTGGCAAATTAATAGGATCGCCACCTGAACGCTGCCCGCATCATACACCACATAAGCCCTCCGTCCGCCCATCAGAAGCGCGATCACGGCCACGACAGCCCACCCCCATCGTGCTGGAAATTGCCATGCCACCCTGGAGCACAACGCGCTGGTGAATGAAAAAGGACATGACAAAGAGAGAGCACCGCGCGCACGTCGTATCAAGTGGCCGTCCACGTCCCAAAATATCCACGAGCACCAGCATAGGTACAACCTTGAACACGTTGTGATCGCCGTTCAAGGGTGTCACATATCCCGCCGTCTGCATTGTTCGTACCCATACCACCAAGGCGGGTGCAACCAGAAAAAGAAGCCACGTCATGAGCAACAATATATGCGTGTTCTGGTTGTATGCGTTCGCAAACATAGACTTGAGCGTGTGGCTGGAAATGCCGTGTGATTGGCTTGGCGAGTCGTCTCTGTCAGATGGAGTCCCGTCGCCCTGCTCACCTACGGGCGTAGAATCTGTACATGTATTTGCCAACGTCGGGTCAGATCCCGGGTACGCCCTGGGTCGAAATGTCGCATGGCAATTCAAAATCTGAACGATCCAGCATCCAAGAAACGCCACCTGCCACGGCACCAACAGCAATATCACCGCTGCCACCAGGACCCTGGATATAACCGTGCTCCATCGCACACCGGCATCTTTGGGTCTCCTGCTCACCGGCCATCAGCTTGGACTCGGAGAATTAAGTCAAAATACCGTACCTCTGGATAGATCCTCTCCTCACCAACCAGAGTGGCCACATGAGCGCTAACAGTAACCACCAACTGATGCACACCATCCCAGTCGCCACGGCGACAAGCAGCGCTGCGAGTACCGCGCGCAACACCCCCACCTCCTCCCCGATCCCAAGGTAATAATTGGGACCCAACGGGAGCAACGCAATCAACCCGGTAACCGCCATCAACGCAGGCATCCGATGCCTCACGAAGACACCCAGTGATTCGTAGACGCTCAACTTCTGGCCGTCTAACCCCCAGGAATGGAACAAGAGAAGCGAGGCGATTCCAACACTCCAGCTGACCAACGTGGTAGGATACCGAATAGCCATTCTCCCCATCGAAGCCCACCAGTCGACTGATAGTTGGACTTCAGTGACGGTTTGACACCCATTTCCAAAAGAATGGATTGCGAGGTTCAGCCCTCGAGATGGGGATGGGTTGGGACCTAAGGGAGGAGTGTATGGAGCAGAGGAATGCGTATGAAGGAAAACGGGCTGGTCAGACTCGAGACGGTAGTAGTGTAGCTCAGCGGCCACTGAAGTATGGACTAGAAGGGGTGAGAACAGAGGAGCTTTGACCACGTATATCAGCACGCATCCTCGGCACTTGCACGCGACGCACTTACCTGTACACGATGCATACTCCGTCATTTCAGGGACAAGTCGATACACAAGGAGCGCAGTGGCCGAGAGGCGCGGAAAGCTGACATACGTCCTCCACCCCATGCTAGCAGATCGAGGCAGTGGTATCCTCACAGCTCCAAAAAGCAGGTCTGTAAAACAGACCGTCGGTCTTATAAATCATTCAGCCAAATATCCACCCACCCCAGAGGCTAAGCTCGCTCTCGACATTGCGTCCTTGGTTAAACCCGCCTGCAACCCAACCACGACCATCGTCACTGGCATCGACAATAACGGCTACCCAGCCTTCCATTCTACGTGGAAGCTCAGCCGTGTAAAGTACTATGCCCTCGCTCTCGTCCGCCCCTTCTTCCGGTGCTGGAAATGGTTTGCCAGGGATAGGAGTAGGGAGGAGTTTGAGCGAAGCCGGCGCAAGGGCATTGCACGATGCTGCCGCATCCATCGGACGGTGCGCGCAATGGTGAACAGACACACGCAAGTCGAGTGCACGGTGTGGGGACACATCCAAGACGACTCCCTGAGAAACATACAAGATAAACGTCCGACTGTCCCCCTCGTCCCGGGCGCTCGGTATAGGAAAGAGGTAAGTCCGCTTCCCGAGAGGGCGATCGAGAACAAATTGCGAATCTCCAGAGAGTACCTCGTATTCCCCTTCTTCTTCGAGTCTCAGGTCCTGAACGGAATCGCCATTCGGTGGCAACAAACTCCCGTCCCTCAGCCACCGATCCAGCACCCACGCGTGCTCTTCTGGCGGTGCTGCTCGTGTGACGCCGAGTTCCAGCGCAGCGCGAGCGACACGCCACCGCACCTGGTGGCACCACACCATCTCACGATGTCCAACCCCCGTCCATGCGCCTTCGAGCGCGGACGTGAACACCGTCCGTCGATACACGCCGAGCTCTCCCGAGCCCTCTGGCAGAATGCAAGACTCGGAAGGGATCATCATATCCGTCACACCTCCGCAGATGGACAGGATCGGCGTCCGGTCTTCGTGCAGTGCCTTTTGATTTCGAGCATATATCGCCTCGATTCGCGCGTCGAAACGAGCTGGGGGAAGTGTATGTGGTGTGGACATGGTGATGAGAGCCGCAATGTTCGTGGAGGGGAGAAGAGCAGTGCCTACGATGCCGCCCATGGAATGACCCATGACGATAATTTGGGTACCGGGAGAATAGCGAGAGAGGACATATTCCACCGCCGCAGAAGTATAGGCAATCTGAGAATCGAGTGTGGAACCATGGAATGCGGAGAGATCTTCGTTAAACTCCACTGCAATGACACCGTGTCAAATGGGAACGCCAACTGAGATGTCAGGTCAAGCAAGAGCATACCGGCGTAGAAATCAATGGGCTTTGCTCCTCTTCCCGTGAATTCGTGTGACACGACGAATGGCGAGGAAAAGTATTGTCTAGCAGCAGATGACGCTATTGAGCGCACCTGATGCGATGATCCTGCATTCCCTGGTATGAACAGGACGGGCAAACCCATTGCCTACCTCATCCCAGAACAACCTATTAGCTATCAATGCGCTCAGACTCACCCTCTTGGCTCCAAAACCTTACCTGGTTAGGCTCCCATCCAACTTCACGATATAGCCAAAGCGAGTACCGGCTTGCGAGTGGTGTCCAAGAGGTATTGTATTCTGACTGTAGGAGGTAGGAAGGCGACATCCATGACATTCGACACCCTTGGGGTGATACTTGACGTGGGACGTCAGACGAGGCACGAAAGAGGGTGTATGCTATGAACGATGTGAGCAAGCCCAGGATTGTTGGTGCATGCCTAGTCATGGTAAGCGTCGTTGAAAAGACCAGCCGATCATTATGCCAGTTAACGTTGGCAGCACAGTACTTGCTTAAATACCTGCACAGCCCTCACACATACTTAATTGTCTGCGTCTCGATCACACAAGAAAGTGATGTTCAAACTTCTTCCATTCGCCTCTATGACACCAGAGACAACTGACCACCGCAGCATAGTACGGTATAATAAGAACGTGAAAGAAGAGAAGATGCGACAGGTGAGACAATGCAAGTGATATGATGGTGGAACCACCCGCCAAATACCAGTTGGCAACTATTGCGTCCTGGGCTACGGGTACGGAGGAGGGGAAAAGAAGCGAGATCTAGTGGGTGCTATTTACTCGTCAGCATGGGCATCAGCAACATCCGTCGAGTCTGCCTTTTCTGTGAAAGGCTAAGCACAGTTCTGCCACAAGCAATGAATGTTGTTAACATACCGGCGTCTTGCATGTCTGACGTCCAGAGGGTAAGGTTGTCCCGTAGTAGTTGCATGATGAGCGTCGAGTCTTTGTAGCTCTCTTCCGACAGGGTGTCAAGCTCGGCAATGGCATCGTCGAAGGCCTGCTTGGCAAGGTGGCATGCGCGGTCGGGACTGTTGAGGATCTCGTAGTAGAACACGGAGAAGTTTAGTGCGAGACCAAGACGGATAGGGTGTGTCGGTGGGAGTTCAGTGACAGCAACATCGGAAGCATCCTTGTAAGCAGCCAGAGACTTGTCGGCGCTGTCCTTGCGCTTGTCGCCGGTTGCAAACTCGGCAAGGTAACGGTGGTAGTCACCCATCCTTTACGAACCCGTTTAGAATTTGACGAGGGCAAGGCAAGAAGCAACATACATCTTGTGGTAGAATACCTTGGACTCGCCAGAAGCAGCGGAAGGGATGAGGTGCTTGTCAAGGACGTCGAGGATGTCTTCGCAGATTTTAGCGAGTTCGCTCTCGATCTTCTCTCTATAACTCTTGATCATGGCAACCTGAGCCTCGTTACCCTTGGATTCCTCCTTCTGCTCGATGGAGGATACGATACGCCACGATGCACGGCGGGCACCAATGACGTTCTTGTATGCAACGGACAGGAGGTTGCGCTCCTCGACGGTGAGTTCCTGGTCGGAGGAGGCAACGCGCTTCATGTTCTCGACCATCTCTGCGGCACATTAGGGCACACGACCCAAGTAAGGAAGGTGATGATACTTGCCTTCATAACGCTCAGCTTGTTCAGCGAGCTTAGCAAGGTAGACGGAGTCCTCGCGCGATTCAGGCATCTACGAACGAGGGCAGGGTAAGCGACTTGGTTGGCACTACAAAACGCGGTATAAACGCGTCTGAGACGCGCTGGTAGACTTACTGTGTATAGTTGAAGAGCGGTCTGAGATGTATTGCTAGAGAAGGTGAGAAAAGATGAGCTCGCTGTGTTGGACGACGGCGAGAACGATGAGTACGTACAGTTGTGATGGAGGGTGGAGAAGATGATGGTGGTTGATAGAGGAGCAACCCGTCGAAATACACGGAAAATTAAATTCAGAGCTGGGCAGAGGGTTCGGGTACAGGGCTGGGCATAGGGCATTGCCTTACTGGGACTTGTTTCACACGCCACTTCAATATAGAATTTGTGTGGAGATGTGATCCAACTTGAAGTACGTACGGTGCCCATTGTTTGGACGTCGTGGAGGTCGCCCTGCTCGACGCGGACTCGCTCAAACATTGCCGTGGACCACCTTTGGCAGCGCCCATGGCGCATGCAGTGTAGACGTTGGTGGAGGAAACCCAATTTTGGCTGGCGAGACCACCCCGGTTACCAGATCAAGGGAGTGGAGGGCAACGTTGCTCCCATCCATCCCTTCCTTGGTAATTGTTCGGCCCTGTTGGCGTGGTTGCCGTTTCCCCTCAGCCCTCGTAGACTCCCGTGAGACAAGGGATTCGCATTTGAGATTCACCATAGAGTGGCTTCTCGGCCTGAGCTGCGGTACAACTGTATCCGTTGCCGGACAATTAACAGGCAGTGTCTCACAGGTGGTGTCTGCAGCTGATGGCGACGAATCTGATGCGGCGGCTAAATTGATCTAGATTCTGAGACAAGTAGTGCCGAATACGGTATCCCCCAGTCTTGTGTCGAACAAGAGCAGGCCAAGTCTTATGCAGCGCGGTAGTCTGAGTAGTTATGTTGTGTCATTGATGGCAACACACGCACGGATCAGCACATAAATATGCGTAGAACCCTGATTCATACCCACTCCGACCGAAGGGATCTTGATACATAATGTCCGTTCTGAGAAGGGCTCTACGTAGTACATAGTCACCGAACGACCACTGTATTATTAGTTCATCAGCGCTCAGCCTCATCAAATCAGCATGTTGATCATCGACGTGGTATTAATAGTGGTGACTTGTTCTTCTCGCCTTGGGTGGCTACACTCCATGGCGGCTGGCTGGATCCACCATGCGAGTAGCGGGCCAGTGTGGTCTAGGCACCAATCCGTCGACATCCATGGCAAAGTGTGACCCCAGGCCGAGTAAAGTAACATGTCACAGCTGCTGACGACGAAAGCAATGTCACGCGTCACAGGAGCTGACAAATCAATCGAAGTATGTATGCCTTGCCTTATGTGGGATACCAACTGTTCGACTGACGAAGTAGCTGTCTGATGAAGTTGTTGTAGGCTATAGTACCCTCTTCAGTACCAATCCTGGATGCTGAACACGGACATCATATACCCCTCCCCGCCGATCGAGATG
>JBBPJN010000174.1:0-21254 GCA_038088755.1 Boletus aff. separans
TGTTTAATTCTCTTACTTCGTTTCTGTTGCGTCCTCTTTTGTCTACCCGATGGCCAGAACGTTGAGGGAACCAGCGAAGTCTCGAAGTCAAAGACCCCCGAGAGTCAAGGTTTATGTTCGAGGACAAGTTTTGGAGTCGAGGATCTTACAGCTCGACCACGAGGTACCGCTAGAGTACCTTGCACTGACGCTGCCCCAGAGTGCACAGCATTGAGGGTGTGGTGGTGCCTCGGATCTCCTGACCAATGGGACAATGCAGTGAGGCTTGTGAAAACAGAACATCTTGTAGAACGCAAAAAATAAAGCATTGTGGAAGTGTTCCGTCTGACGTCGAGAAAGAGAGCACGAGGGATAAGCAGAAAAGAAACGGGGACGGGACTGTAGTCAATCTATTCGATCTAATCTGGGTGAGACACAAAATACAATGATAGTCCTGAGTTCACCGCGGAGAAGAAGTGGAGCCTCAGAGTTTAGGTTAAATAAAGCACGCACGAGAGTAAGAATTAGAACAGCAGCGAGCGTTGCTGATCCACAAATATTCCTTTAGTAGGCCACGTGTCTTAGTCAGCAGCTCCAAAGTGGCTCGGATACCCTCTTTAACAGGGGGATCATCAGTGCGCACTGGTATCACTACAGTGTACCTATCCAAAGCCACGAACTCTGTGTCGAATTGCATAGCAAAGGGGCAACGATAAAGACACGAATAATCGAGTCTAAGCCTATCACCAGTCGGCCAGCAAGGCTGTACCGTGACAGTGTATTTTCGTTCAACGTGATATCAATCTCAGCGTCCGGACCTGGGTGGTTGATTGTAAAAATGGATAACGCAGGGGAAGTGACACTCATCCTCGGAAATCCACTCTCTGGTAGATCAAGATGGCTCGTTGACTTCGTCTGCATTGACAGATCTGTGATACCTTCAGACTACACCGGTTCAAGTTGATATTCTTGGAATTCAATCAGCGAAGGCCACAACATATTGGTTATGTCAAGGTTGGCCTCTTTCAGTATGATGGACACAAGATACCTGTCAAGTCTCGATTCTTACGCTGGCGGCAGCCAACGTTATGCAACAAGGCAACAGGTGTTCACGTTCCTTCATTCATTTAAGGAAACCTTAGTGGCAACAAGCAAGTCTAGTTGTTCAGTTGGGATGACTTACACTGCCGGTGGAGTAGAATATCCTGTCTGTCTTGTCAGCTTCCTCTGAATCGCGCGTACAGGATCAACCATCTTCCTCTTGTAAACTTTCTCACCCGGACCCATCATATGCTCGAGCAACTTGGAAAGTGGCATCGCCAATAACTCAGAAGGGCTATGCTATGATTATGCGTTCTCATCAAACGCGGCATTGATTCCAGAGTGAACCGAACCTCATCATGATACTCAGAGGGGTCAGTGTTTTTAAAACTGGACAATGCAACGTGAGTAATAGTCCCTCTTAAGTATATCCTTGGAACCACACATTGCTGTGCGCATGTTCTGATGAGTTGTCCAATGACTGTACGTGTGGATCAGTTGAGAAATCATGCAAGCTAACCTGTTGCTTGCCAACCGTCAATACATAAAGACAGTAACGTTCGTCCGTATTGATTCTTCACTATTTTATGTAATATTAACCATCTTCAGGTTTCACAGATATTCTTAGAATCAAATCAGTTGGGGCCATGGCAAGCGGGATCACGTCAACTTCCAAGCTTCTTCTAATGTGCCAGCATTACCTCTGTGTGCCCTGGAACACCACCTATCAAGCTTTCAGCCACTGTGAATTCTCATGCTTGGCATTCTAGTTAGGATCAATTCCAGTCTGGGAACGTGATATGAGTCGGTGACCACTTCACAGGTGAGTACTCGTCAGCAAATGGATCAACAACAGCCCATATATCTCTCAATAGCACAGCCTTCACCGAGGTAAATAAACGACCTCCCTCACGGTCCATGGGTGCCCCTCCGTAGACAAAAAATTCAAGTTGATCTGACATCTGAGAAGATTTGGAGTCAGACCAGAAGTGACCTGAGAGCTTAATACTGATAATGAGGTATGTGGTTCCTGGGTTCTAGCATATATCGCTGCCTAACTCATGGCACCTAGTACCACATCTGACATCACTATGTGAGTCAACTTAACGTGATCCCGCTTCGCTATGTTCGTATTCTCACTTTACATTTTCCTGCTTCAGCAGCAATGGGCCCTTTGTATGTGCCAACCACTTCTATTGTTGTTCACGTCCATGCTGACACTCCGCGATAAATAGATCATCGGATATAGTCTCTGCTTCAACCTTATGGGGGCTTTAGTTGTCCAGGCTTGTGGGTATCTTCTCACATTCTCTCGAATTACTAATGTGACTTACTCTCTTGTTTCAGACATATACTTTACTAGATTTCCAGATGACCGGAAAACCATCAAGGCATTAGGTGATTGCTGTCTCTATCTCTCACGCGGCTACAGCTAATATCTCTCAGTAATCGTTGTGCTTCTACTGGAAACGTTGATCACCGCAGCTGTATTATATGGGTTATGGGTGTTATCGCTCCCCCCGCCAGAATATTCGAATGGTGTGGGACTTTTTCTGTCACCACAAGTGGCCTTCGCACTTCACCTTGTATCACCCGTCGCTGGACTAGGTGAGCGACAAGCTGACTTAGATCGTTTTGATGGCTGATTCGGAGAAGTGACCACATTAACTCATGGTTTCTACTGTTGGCGAATATCGACCCTTCGAGAATCCCGCTTGATCCCATTTGCTATTATGATGGTGATATACTAGATCTGCTCAGTCGCGAACAACTTAAGAGCACTAAGCATGTGTTTCTTTAGGTCTCCCTAGTCCAACTCGCCAGTGTCACATCATTCGTTCTTCAAACACGTCAGTCTTATTCCGTAATCATCATTATCTAGATAGACTTATCCACGGGATTTAGTTTTCCCTTCCTTGTGGCTAATAGTGAGTGCTGGCTATTATTTTGCAGCATTTACTGTCAACACATCTGGCAGACCTGGCTCGGAAGTAGTGTTGTGTGTGACGTGGCGATTACAATTTGCATGGTACTGAGCGTGCGTCTGCCTGTTCTCTCCTTTTTTTTCTAGGCTCGTCACTCATGTACGTGCCACACAGCTCCGCCCCTCGAATTCCCATTTTAGTAGCAACAAGTCAACCTTGGTCAAGTTGACGAGGTTGACTATCGAGACCGGTCTTATGACGACAGTAGCAGCGCTCCCGGAGCTCATTCTTGGTCTCACTTTTCCACTGGAGTTGTATCATATTGCTGTGTAAGTCCTCCTGGAACCGATGGTAGTATACTGACTGATTCCTGTCCAGGTTTTTTGCCATATCGAAACTGTGGGTATCACCATTTTTTGATCGTTCTTCTCAGCTCTGAGACACACGAAGCTACGCAAACTGTTTGCTAGCATCTTTGAATTTCCGGCTCGTCCTCAGAAGTCAGTCCGATCCAAATCTGACGGCCATCGTCTGGGACAGCAAGGCATTGAACGAACTGCCAATACAACTAGGGGCCCAGCGATCACATGCTCCGCAAACCGTTCGCCCGGGTTGAAACGGACATCGACGTAGTCGTTGATCTAAACGCAGTAAGCCCTTGCACCCAGAGCTGGTCCTTCATGGAATGACGTGTACTCGTGTAGCTTGGTCGGGGAAAGTACAGCTCTATCGCGGATCAGACATCTGAAGTGTGTGAATTCCGAATTCTCGCAAAAACGCTGGAGTTGATGATTTCATCCAGTCGCATGAACTTGTTGACAGGTCAACACGAGCGTAAACTGGGGCGGTGTAATGCAACAGAAATCTGTATCCGGATGTATGCGCATAGTCTTGAACGCCGCCGTGTTATGTATATGAACTTTTGCAAGATGTCTTTCAAGTCTTGACTCGTACGTGACCACGTCAACTAAGTCGTTCGGGGAAACCTAGGCGACAAGCACTGTCTTCCCGTTGCCTATTCTCCCGCCTGGACCATCAAGAATAGCTCTGAGAAGGGATATTGATATTGTACTTTTGTCTGCTCAGCTAACGGAAAACATCGTGGAGCACATAACATTACGCAATCGAATCAGTCCGAACAAATGCCGCATCTATTGAGCCCGGTATTGCGATAGTCTAGATGTAAGACTGTATGTGTCGGTTGGAGGTTGTCTTTGTCTAGCATATGTGATAGCATTCTCGCTCTGGTTCCTAAAGGCTTCCATAGCTTCCGTTGCCGTGTCCACATCGCGGAACTGGATAAAGGCTTTTCTTGACGACTGGTTAGCCTCCTTTTTATCTACAAAAAGACATGCTCTCAACACCCGTAGCGAGGAAACACGCACGCGACTCACCAAACCGCACCGCCAAAATGTTATCCGCATAGCTCCCAAACATTGCCCGTACCTCAGCTTCCGATTTCCCTTGGAACTTGTGCAACATGAGCGTGTCGCACGGCTCGACAGTCCCCCACACACCCCTCGCCCTTTGCGCGTGCTCCACGAAAATTTGCCTGTCGAACACAAAGATGGGGTCTGCCATGTGCGCCTCGACAAAGTGGACGGCGTCCGCGACTGACTCGAACTGGACGAACCCGACACCGCGAGATAGACCCGCATCCGAGGTGACTGTAGATATAATATATTCAATCAGCACCACCGTACGTGTTGTTGTTGTCTTTTATTTTATTTTTTTCCATCCGAGACAAAACGAGACAAGACTCACGCAATTTGACGGACACGACTTTTCCAAACTCTGAGAAGGCATCCTTGAGTTGTTCGGCGGTCACACTGTAGGGAATGTTTGCAATGTAACACGTTCCTGAAGGTGTAGGGGAGGTTCGCTTGTCATCTCGGTTCTCGGTACGGAGTGCTGGTGCAGCTGAGAACCGTCGTAAGCTTGCGCATGACGGTACAGCACAGCGCGCAGGATGGGGAAGGCGACAAGTACTCAGCGAACGCGGGCATGCCCGCGTCGTCAGCGCTGCCGACGATCTGAGGGGACCCGAACGAGCCAACAGAGACCGGAAGAGCATAACGAGGCAGGTAACTGAGTTCAATCGACTAACAACTTTTATACCTCGCGTCTATCACACAGGCGTCACAGGTGTGACATTGAAACACTACACATAGTGCAACCACACAGAGCTACAGATCCAGGGGAAACTCATGGGCAGTCTATCAAAGTACAGTCATGAAAACATGTCCAGCACCGTCCGTCATCATAATCGCTTCAAAGCCTTCTTTCGCTTCTCCACGCAAGCAGCTCCTGGCGCTGCCGTTCTCTTCATCGCCTTCGGGGCTGTACCGAGTGTTCCTATGTTGGAATCTGCGGTAGATAGCGGAGAGGGTGACGTCACGCGTTCTTTGCCATCTTTACTCGAGCAAGATGTCGATGAGTGAGATGGCTGAAGCGCATTTTCGGAAGAGGGTTGCAATGGTTGTGAAGGCGGGATATTTCGCATTGAAGAAGTCGACGGAATTGCAATCGCCTGGGCAGGTTCTGGTGCACTCGGAGTAGCGGTGGGAAGTGCAGTGCTGGCAGTCGTGTCTTTCCCACCAGCGGGCTGGAATTCTGGGGGTTTCGTCCGCGGGGTGGCGTGCACGCCTGTTATAAGCTTCGCTCGCGAAAAGTAGCTATCATAATCCTCAAGTAAGAGTTTCCCAGCTTCCTCATCGAGCGCAGACTCAGGATTCGGATAGATGAGGAGACATTTCACGGTCACTAGAATGTGCCCGATTCCGTAGCTTGATTTCCAATCCTTCTTTAGAGTGTTTACACAAATTTCACCCGCAGATGATACGTTGGGGTGGAAGATCTTGGTCGCAAACCAGCCTGCAAGACGCGTCAATAAAAGAACAAAACAGAGCCCAACATGATTTCACAGACATTTGGGAGGAGCGGCAGGGAACTCTTCTGTGAATTTAAACCGTACTCGGAAGTACCCTCCCGCATACGGCGTACCATCTAGTAACAGGTAAAAACACCCTCAGTCTGAATGAACAAATGGGAAAACGTGAAGCCTTACCGGGCCCCTCAATTATCCCGGTTAAATCAAGGATATTCTCCTCGTTTGTGACAATACGAATCCCTTCCGGAGGGCTGTTCTTCAGCTCTGAGATTTCGCGCATCAAACGACGCATTGTAGTTGGTGTTACGGACTATGACACGCGTATAAAGGTTAGTACATCATAAATAGTCATTATGCAAGTGCTGCGCGACATACCATGCTGTGAGTGCTTCACGCTCAAACGAGTTGAAGTGGGTCGGCTGGCTGACAAGTGGTTGTTCGAAAAGCTCAGTGTTTCAAACTCCGCACACCCTGTCATGGTCACGTGTAACAAAGTCAATCACGTGGGGAAGCCTGACTAGGTCTACCGCGTTAGGCTCAGCGAAAGAAAGGTGTATGGGTCACAACTAGTCATCATATACATATTTAGTCAGCTAGCGCAGCTAAATAGCTCTGTATTTGAACCCATTAGACCGGCAACAGGAGAACGAAACGCACAAACATACCTCTCTTTCCTCCAGAAACTCTAGATATGTCAATGCAATCGCAATCCAAAAACTCGTGTCCACACCCAGAATCCTCTCCTCCGCACGGTCTATCTCTAGTAGCCCGGTGAACGAACCTACTGTCAACATCGGTGTTCTATCGTGAAATGTAAGAAGTGGTGTGGGCATGTTGGGAATAAGTTGAGAGAGTCGACGTGGTTGCGAAGACGGACCAGCCTGCTGCTGCTGCTGCACATGACCTGGTTTATCCGTTGCACAGAGCGTGAAAGAGGCAGAATGAGATGGTTTGTGGTTCTGGAAGAGTGAAAGGGCATGCGCAAAGAGGGATCTCTGTTCACCGGGTTGCGGACCAGGCACGTGCGGGGACGAGTGGGGTGCAAGAAGGAATTGCGTGATCTTTGTCGGTATCACATTTGGTGCTGTTTTCGTAATTCTCGTGGGGACTGATTTGACAGTGTCGAGTTTGGCATCAATTGGCGGTGGTGAAGGAGCTGTAGGGACAATCGGCGCTGAAGGGGGTGTAGGGGGATATGAGTGCGCGGTTGTACTATCTGAAGCAAGGCTATCCATCGAAGATTTGTGACTATCAGCTGCTGAAAACACGGAGGGAGAAGGATACACATTTGTGCGACACGAGAAGGACAAGGCTGCATCGGTAAAATTTGGCGAAGAACGGGGTACAGGGAGAAATGGGATAAAGACCCCAGGGGGAAAACTAGGGGACCGGACACGAATATACCACCCTTGCTTCGGACGATGGATGATCCAACAGATGGTCGATGTTTGATTGTGCTGCGACAAGCTTTCAATCCCGATCCAGAGTTCAATAATAGTGAATACCCACAACGACATGTTCAATGATTTCCTGGTCCGAGAGGAAGCGCTCCTGGTGGTTGTGAGGCTGGGACGGGGGATGGCGTTAAACGGGCCATACCTTATACCATATAACTCTTGTTGAATTCTCCTGAAGTACGTTAACTCGCAAATCAGATATCACGTCGGAGCTAAGACAAGATGAATGAATGAAGTCACAGGAAACCATGAATGACGCAAACCTTTGCACCACATATCTAGAGATATTGGGATTATGCATCTGGCGCATTTGTGACCCTGCGTCTGTCGTACCACCGAGCACTGGGAGGGCACCGAGATGAAGATGGTCGGGTTTTGAACGCTCTAACGACCAACGTGCCTTGGTGTCCAGATTCCGAGTGGCTGTGCAGGAGCTAAGTTTGTCCTATTGAGGAGAGCTCGACTAACAATTGTGCACATAGGATCACTGGTGCTGGGCGAGAGCAATAAAAGAATAAGAAATGCAAATGCAAATGCAAAGCAGCATACACAGAGAAGTATAACAGACAGATGGAAACAAGGCATAATGTGTATCCAGTATGGCAACGAAATATCTGGACATTATGTCACGAAAAGGTCTACAATGCAATCGTAGAATGCAAGGGAACATGCCAGTCGTAGAAACTCTTATACTCATCATGTCCAATTTGGGCTTGATCGAGAAGCTCTTTGAGTTGTTTCTGGCGTTCATCGCCGAACGATGGCAGGGTTGGCGCAAAGGAAATGTCTACCTCATGCGCAATACGATCAGCCACCCTCGCCTTCCAGACCTTCCAGACATCTCGTTCATCCGGAACGAATATGTCCAGCAGAGTTAACACGTCAATGCTTTCGACAGGTCGGGGAAGACCGCGACACAAAGCAAGACACTGGAACGTCGCTGCAGCAGCTAAGGCGTCGAATTCCCATCTCCGGACTGGTGGGGGACCAATAATGTCTAGGAGCTTTGCGGTCCGAATGCGGTAGTTTGGAGATGAGATCAAGTGGATTGTCATCAAAATGTACGGGATAAGGCGGTGCCAAATCGTAGGCTGGAGAAGGCCCCGGAGCAGAGGGTCTTTTACTATCGCGAGTCCGTATAATAAAATCAGCAGGAAGGTGGGAGCGGAGCTGACAAGAGACCTGATTGTTGCGATGATTACTGTTTTCATATTTTCGTTAAAATCAACATCTTCTTGCCGATTCCTGCGGATCAGGGTGCGGACTATATCAGTGCCTATTCTCGCAAGAGACACGACTGCGATGAGCGCCAATGGTACGAAAGCCATTAGGAGTGATGTTGGGTTCAGTAGTAACCAAAACCCTGCCAGTATGGCAAACGGAACTCCTTGGCACAAAGCTTTTAATGCCTCGTAGAATAAGTATTGCCCCAACTGCCATGCCTCCACCTGGTATCTCCTTGAAAGGGTGTGAGACATGCTGAAGCTACTCTCTGCAATTGCTTCAACAACGCTTTGGGTGCCAGTCAGAATTACGGTGAAGTCGCGATCCAAAAGTACCGAGCAGCCTGGTGTGGAGATATCTGATCTCCGAACAAGGGTAAGAGTACCTTCTCCACGGAAAACGGCATAAAGGGAGAGAATGAAAATGTCCGTGATAGCGTATATCCCTTGGACCACGGCACCAGATAATACGAGGCCAGCGAGGAAGGCAAACCAGGTACCGATCCGTTCGCCAAACAGAGAGGTGATCCACCCACCAAGCCATTCGATGTACGGACTGAGGTCGATTGGCGAAAAAATATACAGAATGGGGGAGAGAAGGATTTCGAGGAACACTACCATGACCACGAAGCCATAAAAATCTGCCGGGACAATGTATCCCTTTTCGATGACTTCCGGCGGAACCTCGTCCAAGTCTATCACCGCGACGCGAGGGGGATCAATGCCGTTCCTATGTGATGATGCGTCGTGGAGATTCCTCTGTTGTAGATCTCTGCTATGTTCTAGAAGTAGTCTTGCCAGACGCCCGGATTTCTGTTTCTTGAGGCTTAAAAATGGGTAAATAAGATCTGGCCCCGGTTGCTGTCCAGTCTGTATGACGGACAGGGACAACGACCAAAAGTCGAGAATGATTGAAGCCAGGTGTTCTGGTCTACGGCAAAGCTGGATAAATCTCGAGACGAGGGCTTTAAAATTGGACAAGAAAGGCTGCAATTCGCGAGCTAATTTCTTCCAGAATATTTTCTTGGGAAAACGAATGGATTCCTCAGAAGAGTCATTGACCTGGTCGCTCGCTTCATTCGGTGAACTGGAAGGACCGGTTTGGACCTCTGTGGAGTGAGACAAGCGTCAGTAAGGCGACTGAACAAATAGAAGTGACCAGGACCTGGTCCATGGGATCCAGAGGTGTCAAACAAATCGAGCGGAATCTGGGACATGGGGGAATGAAGGGGATAGTTGGCAATTCGGGTCCCATAGTTCAATGTGACGCTAGTACTTACTTACCTCGTGTCGAGTGGCTGTGCTTGACGCGTCTTCGGTTCAATGCCGCCAACCCCCGCGTTTGGATGGCTATGTGTCGTCCACGCCATCGCTGACACCGCGTTCCGTGCAGCACAGATTAGAGCTGCACAAGCATTCCCCAGGTCGCCCAGCCAAATATCATTTGCGGCTACAAAAGAGAGCAAATCACATGGTGGCCCAACTAGACCCCACAACATCAAGGTGGCCGCTTGGGCCTCCACTGAGCCGGTCCTTCATCCACATGTGACTGCAAAAGTTGACGCACTTGAAACTTCTGCTGAAGAAAGTTCCGCCGGTGATGAGGAACCTGGCCCACAACAGCTAAAAGTCGTCACGGAATACCAAGACGACTCCTTTTCTCCGAAGGTCTCTCGTGCGATGGAAAGTAATGTAAGTACTTTTATGTTCATTCTCAACTGTGCAAGGCACAACCAGTGTCAGTAACCCAGTTGACACCCTCCATCATTGATCAGCCTATGGAGGCTGCACCGGAGTTCCCTTCTGTCGATCCTCAAAGCGCGAAACCCTTCATACGCAATTTACAATCGTCAGAGGTACCTTCCTCTAGGATTGGCCGCTTATTTCATTACGGCGGTACGTTCACCGTGTGTACACAGTACATTACTTAACTTTTTTTCGAAAATTGCAGGTCTCGCTGCATCTCTGAGCTACGGAGCTGCCTCAGAAATTCTCCGCCGGTCAACAGCTGTCTCGGATGATCGCCAACGAGGTTCCTTGATGATGACAGAGACTAATATAAGGCGACTTGTCTCAAAACTCTCGCAGATGAGGGGTGCTGCTCTCAAGCTAGGTCAATTCATGAGCATACAAGGTTTGGGTGTTTTCGCTTCAGTCGATGGAGGCGTACTCACAAGGACGAGCCAGATACACATGCACTTCCACTGGAAGCGGACAAGATATTCAGACGGGTCCAGGATAGTGCTCATTATATGCCAGATTGGCAGATGGAGGTAATCTTGACTTCCTACTGATCGCACATCTTCGCTCACGTAACATGCATAGCAAGTGCTCGCGTCTGCCTTGGGTCCCTCTTGGGCAGACAACTTTACTTTATTTGATCGTGTGCCCTTTGCAGCAGCCTCAATCGGGCAGGTTCACAACGCGGTCTTGAAAGCTTCTGTCTCGCCTACGGGTCAAGAAGAACGAGTTGCCGTTAAAATACAATTCCCTAACATCGCAAACTCGATTGCCAGTGATCTCAGCTATGTCAAGCTGCTGCTGACTGCTGGACGTCTGTTGCCAAAGGGCTTGTTCCTAGACCGCACACTCCAAGTAAGTATTACGGTGCATCTCGTAAACACTGCTTAGCGAGAAAATCTGTACAGGTCATGAAAGATGAATTGGCTGATGAGTGCGATTATTCGAGGGAGGCGCAGTTTCTACGACGATATAACTCGACGGATTTTCTTGGCCAGGATCCTCGCTTCAAAATACCTTGGGTGTGGGATGGCAGTACTGACCGTGTACTCGTTATGGAACACGTCTGCGGTATCAGTGTCGGGGAGTTGTCTATCTCAGCCCTTCCACAGGAGGAGCGTAACGAGGTATCTGGACCATTTTTACACCCATCCCTCTGTTGGCCAATAACGTCAACAGATCGCAAAACGTATTCTCGAGCTTTGCTTACGGGAGCTCTTCCAATTCCGACTAATGCAGACCGATCCTAACTGGACCAACTTTCTGTGGAACGCCGCAGCTCAAGAGGTCTGTGCCCTCCTTTCTGTACTGCCCATCAGATTCATCACCTGCTAAGGTCTCGCTGGTCGATTTCGGTGCTACGCGTGAATATACAAAAGAATTCATGGATAATTGGTTGCATCTTCTTCAAGCTGCGGCAAGCGAAGACCGCAATGCATGCGCTGATTGGAGTCTCAGACTAGGTTATCTCACGGGTCATGAGAACGAGGTTTGTGTAGACCTCGCAAGTCTTGCCTGCTCTTACCACCACTTTCATGTCACGTCTTAGATCATGTTGAATGCTCACGTGGATTCTATGATTCTACTCGCGACACCCTTCAGGCCATCCACACTGCAACCATTTGCGTTTGGGCCAGGTTCCCGTTGGTCTGACATCACCGGCCAGATCCGTGCACGCATTCCGATCATGCTTCAGCATAGACTTACTCCGCCACCTCGAGAGACATATAGTCTTAATAGGTAAATTGGTCACGACCTCACCGCTCTAGAAACTTGCTAACTCTATGTCAAGGAAATTGAGCGGTGCATTCTTGCTCGCCTCACGACTGGGTGCTGTCGTCGACGCGAAGAGGCTATGGGATAATGTAGTCTGTGGATATCAATTCAGTGAGTAGGGGCTGACCGCAAATTTCTTGGTAACCCATCATGTAAGTCAGCATGTGCACGCGGGCTCCTGCTGAAGGTCTGACTACGTACCCCAATAGGGTGTAAATACTATACACACGCTACTCAAGATCACTTGATAATTGGTGTTTAGACCACCTCTATTGACTGTCGTGGGTTCATAGGAGCCGGCCATTGCTCTGGAGCACTGGGAAAAGCCCCGGCAGACAACATGCATGACTTGCTGCTTCGTCGGTGATACCTTCTCAAGCACGAGATTCTGCTATCTGAAACCGATATATTGAACCTGCGCAGTGGCAGCCATCCATCTATCCAATAATGAACGAAGTCGCAACACTAACGTGCCAAACCCCCACCGATTCTGCTCTAACTTTTCTCCCCAAACTCAGTGCTCTCTCCCATCATAAATATCCTTCCCTTGCGTTTACTTTTGATCGACATCGCTAGTGCAAACGAGTCCATCAACAGAAAAGCTTTCACTGGTGTCTCGATATTTCCTGCATAATACATTCGGCATTTTTTTAAAAAAGGTCGAGAGAAAGGTATGTACCTGGATCGATGTGTGGTGGTGTACGTGGGGCACCTCTGTCAACCGTGGTTTTGCTTCGAATCTTCGAGACTGGGGCGGAGACGATCGAATGAGACAGCGTGGATAGCTTGTCTGGCCTGTCTTTGGTGTTTGGAAGCCGTTCCACGAGCTGGCGTGCCTTTGCATCGAGCTCGGCTTCTTCGTTCTCGAGATCGCGGAGTCGATGAAGAAGCTGAGGGATACGACGGACGATACGCGAGGCTGTGTCGCTTAGCGACTCAGGTTTGAGGGCGATAGGTACGGGCCGAGTTCCGGACATGTTTGGCGGTTGATCTCCAGGGAGGAAGAGTGTCTAGATCGCAATGGAGGCGACGCTATGCGGCTGACGATGGTCCCGAGTTGCCAGGCTGGAATGCGACTGGTTCTCTTATGTGCGGAGGCGATTGCGATACAGACTAGGACTGGTCCGGGACGCAGACGAAGAAGGATTCCACGGACGTATACTGCAAAGTTGGGACTGCCAACGGAATGGTGAGACTTGATGAAAACGCACCGTCCGGGAAGCAAATGTCTGGCCGCAGGGTGCGTGTCCAGCATGGATGTCTACATCAGATACAAACTTAGAATACCCCACTGTCAGCGCCGAGGGATGACAGAATTCTTGCCCTCACGGTGTCAGCCCGTAGGTGTATGCTCTGCATTGGAATTACTTGGATTCCAAGTCTTTATACATATAGGACGGAGGGCGAAGGAAGTGGATCACTACCGCCTCCAACGATCCAGTGCGAAAACAACCGCCGACGGCACGCTGCTGGCACTTTCCAATCCAAGCAGACCACAAGTTAGCGCCATGTCGACGAGCCCGCCCACCCCGGGCGTTCCATTCCTGCCTGCTCCGAGTCCTCAGTCGCACGACGACCTTCCGTGCCAAACGTCGCAGTTGGCATAGCTGAGCTAGCGAAGTTGGACGATCTGGGCCCGACGGTCGTGAGCAGCGATGGGATAGGTTCCCTCAGTCATGATGACCCTTGTTTTTCGGCGTTGAGATCTGGATCCGCAGACGTTGTCGAGGATCGCCAATTGGGAGAACATGACCGGAGCGGAAAGAGAGTGAACGATGAGAGTGATTGCGGCGCGAAATAAGTACGGTTCCTTGTTGTTCTGATCATGTTCGTCCGGGCTGACTGATGTACCGACGCTCTTTGAACCTATGGCAAGGTCCGTCTAGCCAAGCAAGAAAAGGACCATTCTGACGCTTCCTCTATGCAAATCTTGGCAGCCTCCTCTAAGATCCTGACGCAAATATATCGTCAGGCAAGTCGGTTCTACTCGAGTAGTTACGACCCTCTCAGGCTGGAATCTCAGTTATATCAGGTGCCATACGATCTCTTCTTCCTTTCACCTGACCATTAGGCTCCGATCACAAAGTCCTCAGTTGAGTTTCTTGAAAGGTAGCGCAACGAGCATGCCCCGTCATTGAGTTTTCAGTGTCATTCTGCGGATTTACGAACTCCTGTCCGCTCTGATAAGGTGGTATTTTTACTAGTTCGCTGGATCGCAAGGTGCGCCTCGGTATTGGGCTGCACCTTGTGCACAAAGGTATCTCGAATGAGTTTATTCGAGAGGACGCTCTCTAACTACTGTCCTACTGTCCTGGGATCCCGTGGGAAGACTAACCCTCAGCATTAATGAGAACGCGATCATGTTGGAGATGCTCCGATGCCACTACGATATGCGGCCCTCAATATCGTCACCATTTCCTTGCGAGACTCCCACAACGGTAGGATAATGCAGAACGTTCCACTCGCAAAGGCCCAAATACTACCACCGAAATCAGCGGGCAGCCTAAAGGAACGTGGGTGATGAACAAACAAGACATACATCGAGCAGGCGGTCCAGAACGTGTAAAACGCCCGACTAAACACGTAGTGCGAGAAAAACATCGGCAACGGTACTGACGAAGCGTTAGCGCGGAATCATTCTAGCATAAAGGAACCCACCAATGATTATCACTATCGCCGCAAAGATGGTGGAGTAGATGAATGCCTTTTTGAAGACACGTTTGAGTGAGGCAATTCGTTGTTCCTCGTCCTTTGTTGTGTTTGGATCACTCGAAAAGTCCTTTGGTTGTTTCTCGAGGTCAGGAGGTGCTCCCCCTGTCTTGGAGCTCTTTTCAGACTCTTCATGCACGCGCTCGTCGTCGGCGTGATCGTCCAACATTGCGATCGCGCGCGTTGCGGAAAAGTCATAGTCCGCTGGACCTGTACCAACACTTCGGAAACATATGATCCTAGATCGACATCCAACTTACTCATCAGAGACACGGATATGGTAAGTATCCCAGAGAAGAGAAGCCCTGTCAGTCCACTGCAAACAGCGGAATATGGCTCCGCGAGATTGGAAATATTAATTTGTCCTATCCCACCCCGTGAATAGTTAGGATCATGAAATAAACACCCAAACGTACCGTATATCTCCAAGCAACCAATCATCCACGCGAGCATCCCTAGAATGGCACCGCCTATTGCCCCACAGAATACGCCAGCACGCGTTAGTTTAGACCACGAAATCGTGAGTGCGATTGGTATGACCGCAGGGCTGAGGACCACCCCCCTAGAACGATTTAGTTACGCTCGCGAAGCATAAGAGCATCTTACTGTACATAATAGAGCTAAGTAGAGGGCAGTTAGCATGGAGCTCGGTAGGGCCAATAGAAGTCTCACCCATCCTAGGTTGATGCTTCCTGCATTAAGCTAGAATATGCATCAACTTGTGCACGATCGAAGATTACAGCAAACTTACAATAGAAGCCCAGCAGCCCATCCAAACTGCCCAGAAGCAGATGAAATAATGGGATACTCTCACAATCTCTTCACCCGTTGCATTCGGTCTGAAATACGTTCGGTATATGCTAGCATGGGTCAGGATCAGAGAACAGTTTTTTTTTTAAAAAAAAGCATCCGAATTCATACTCGTATGAGCTGCCAGTGTCCCGACAATAATGAGCCATTTTTGCCAAATATTAAAATAACTCCACTCACAAAAGACTCGACACCCCAATGAGTTCAGAACTCGCAGCGGACGTGACTGCCATGCTGGACGAGGTTGAGAATGACCCACTCACAATAGATAATGTTCACTCACAAGACAACGAGCAGGACAGCAATCGCACCTCCCTTTCCCATTAGAACAACTGCTGCTGCGGGTGCAGCTAGCCCTGCGCTCGCCTGAGTTGGAGACAACGGGGAAGGGTAGGTCGGAAAGTTTGGCTGGAAATAGCACTTGGTGTCAATGATGGAGTGTATGTGCTAGGTAGGCCTCACATTGTTAAGGAGAGCCCTGGCACTCAGACCGAGACAGGAAGCAAAAGCCCAAGGCACCGCGAACCAGGAAAGACCACCAAGCATCTGAAATACATCTGCTACTTCGATATACGACTAGAACGCTTGGAACGCTGGACTCACATAAGCCATTGTTGTCGATTCAGGGTGACTCGCGATCGCCTGACAATAGATTATTCTCTATGCTTATACGAGATCCGGATCGTTTGCACTCACTCTTTGCCAGTACCCTAGATGCATTTTGTCGGCGACATTTCCCAGGCAAGTGAAGCTCAAGCTCACCTTGGTCACAAAACACTCCAGCAAAGCCAGAGAGGATGGCCGCCGCACCGAACACGAGACCTTGATTGGACTTCATAGTGAGGTAGCTACCATCCTGATTACCCGCTACTGGGTTGTCGATCGCTGCCTGCTGCAATAAGTCATACAATTTTGAGACGCTTCCAACGGCGGGTGAAGTTCCGCTACGGATCAATTCAGTGTCATAGCGTCCAAGGAAATGATAGAACGAGACTTACTAGACCCTGAAAATAAAGATATAGATGATAATGAAGAGAATGATGGTATGACTCCAGTCACAGATGAACGTCGCACGCAGGCCTCCAAAGATTACATAGACTGCGATCCCAATGGGAAGCAAGAAACAAGCCGCATTGACATTCATCCCCGTTAGCGCATTGACTGTCGCAGCTCCTCCAACTAAAAAGGGTTGAGTAACTGGACGGATGCCAAAGGGCATGGTATACTAACGGAGCAATGATCCGCAGGTGATCAAGATGCAAAGGAAAGCATAAAAAGTGAAGAGGATGTGGCCACCAGTTCCAAACCGAGTCTTGACTATCTCCAGGAACGTATGCGCACCGTTTGCGTTCATCTTCACTTTGGATGCGACCATGCCAAACATGCAGACTTGGATAGTCCCACCAGCACCGTACCACCTTCAAAACAGCCAGACTTGACGCTTGGGAGTACCAAGAAGCAAGTATGGCTCACCATGCTCCACTCACTCCTGGGGTTAGATAAGTAGCTGAATCTCAAGGAATATGATGAAACCAACCAAAGGTGTATGCCGCTGTACTCGACTGGAGAAGGGTAGCACTCCACGTCCAGGCACTCACGCTGATTTGAGGAGAAATCGCGGTGTGAGGATACGTGCACTACTCAAAGACAGTGCAGAAACAAGACACCTACATTCCACAGCAAACTAGGCCAGGCTAGAAAACAACGAACTCAGTCATCGCAGGTCTCGGTTTCAAAAGAAAGAGCAAGTAAGCAGGTAGGTACCTTGACGCTCCTCGAAGCACTCTGCAGAACATGAGTGATAACGACGACCGGCATGATAAGCGTGAGCGTACAGTAAACTCCTCGGATGATGCAGGGGAGAATTTGAAGAATTTGCGTTGGAGCATCGTCAATGTCAGCATGATAAAAGCAAAGAAGAACCCGACCCCTGAATCTCCATCGAGGAAAGTTGGCTGCGCGGAAATTGACGGACGTACCAACGACCACACCATATCCGACACTTTGGCCTACGGGTAACCACGTCAGCGAGCGTTCGATGTTAGAATAGAGTAGCCACGCACTCAGAAGAGGCTTGAACTCAGAGTACGCTTGAACACTCGTCATCACGCTAGGAAGAGCTGACGAAAGGGATGGAGAGGTGGCCAAGCCCACTCACCAACCAACTACATATCTTGCCGGATTCTAAGAATACCCCCTTGCGAAAGATAAGATAAATTGACGCAAGAGCCTGAGAGTTAGTAATACAGGAATTGTAGCGCGTGGAGCGACCTGTGCGCAAATAGCAAGATAACGGGACAAAACGAGGTTAGTCAAAGAGTCGCTCTCTGAATGTTTTGTCAGAAGGCGGCCGTGGAAATAGCGAGAGATATTCCGAAGTTCCCAACCAATTCCTGTGTTAGTCTTGCTTGAGATGCCAGCCCAGTGGTAGGGGAAATTTTGATTTCCATGTGCTGAGCTTACCAGAGCAGAATTTCGTGAATATCGCAGGGATACACGACAACTCGGGGACAGAAGGTATTCACCGTGCCGATGTCTTAGAGAGGAAAAGTATGGCAGGAGTCCAATCAGGGGGATTACTACCTGACTAGAAGATGTTGCATCAGGATTCAGAGAGTGCCGGGACCCCAATGCGTTCTTGTACTGCTTTGCTGAACGAGGTCTAGATTCAAGGTTCCGGGGTTCGATTGGAAGCAACATGAGTATAATGCGGGACCATGACGTTGTCGAACACGAGCAACAGGTTGAACTGGCATACAACCAGTTTGAACGACCACTTGACTCCGAGTCTTTCCGCTTTGGTCATGTACACTAATCGGCGATTCTTGCACCTTGGACGAGCCTCGAGGACGGGCAGGAGCGGAACGGTCGAGATGGATGGGTCCGTCAACATTGTGCTGCCAGTGGTAGTTTGGCCTCAATGACCAGGACTTGCGGTTGGATCCAAGCACCACTTAGTGTACTTCCTCCATGGGCCATGGCCCAGAAGACCAACGTCAGATTCAGTCTTCCCTCCCATCCATAATCTCCTGCAATCGTCTCCCTAGCTCCTGAGCACAAATAACAGGTACGTGCCCTTATTCCGGTGCCCTTGGAGCCATAGAACATCAACAAAGTGTCAGCCTAAAGCTACTCGAGATCCAAAGACCCTGATGCGGCGCGTGTGCTTTATTCGTTGCATTGCTCCGCTGACCTTCTTGTTCAGCCACGTGCTTTGGTAATGGAGTCAGCAACGTGTTTAATTACAAGCTCTCCAACTCGGGTGCGAGTGACTAGGCTCCAAACCGGATACTGTATTGCGTGTAGACGACTGCAGAGGGACAAACCCAGTACCGCGGAAAAAGGGCAGGTCAGTAAAACTGGTCGTGATACTCCCACAGCCCGTCTCGGCAATGCTTTTTCCCTCACCAAGGAACTGATTTTTTTTACCTGCTCCCATCAAACTTCACACCCCCTGGGTTCCTCAGAACCGCCACCACCACGAAGCTGGGCTGGTCTGGACAAACAACCTAGCTGCTCTGGTGGTAGTCAAAGGAACGATCGCAGACGTACTCGAGAGGGACAAGGTTACTTACCAAGAGTGTGGTTTGCAAAGTATCTACAGGACTCGGTACCTTTGCCGGAATCATTCTGTCTTATCTTCGGTAGAGGGTATTCTTAGAATCCGGCGAGATATGTAGCTAGCTATTGCATGGGCCTGGCCACCTTTCCTTCCCCTCGTCGGCTCTCCCTCGCGTGATGACGAGCGTTCAAGCGTACTCCGAGTTCAGGCCTCTTCTGGGTGCGTGGCTATTTAAGTCTAACCTCGAATGCTTGTTGACGTTACCATTTAGGCCAAAGCGTCGGATATGGCGTGGTCGTCGGTGCGTTCGTCCATTTCACTGCAACCCACCTTCCTTGATCGAGATGCAGGGGTCGGATTTTTCTTTGCTTTCGTCATGCTGATATTGACGATGCTCCAACGCAAATTCTTCAAATTCTCCCCTGCATCATCCGAGGAATTTACCGTACGTCTCACGCTTATCATGTCGGTCGTCGTTATCACTCATGTTCTGCAGAGTGCTTCGAGGAGCGTCAAGGTACCTACCTGCTTACCTGCTCTTTCTTTTAAAACCGAGACCTGCGATGACTGAGTTCGTTGTCTTCTAGCCTGGTCTAGTTTGCTGCGGAATGTCCGTAACAAATTTCTGCATCCGGTGGCATATATGTTCTCATATCGCAGCTTCTCCTCGAAATCAGAGTAAGTGCATGGACGTGGAGTGCCACCCTCCTCCAGTCGAGTACTGCGGCATATACTTTTGGTTGGTTTCACCGTGTTCCTCGGGATCTGGTTACTTATCTCACCACAGGCGTCAGTGGGCCGTGGTGAGCCATACTTGCTTCTTGGCGGCATCCCAAATGTCAAACCTGGCTGTTATGAAGGTGGTATGGCGCTGGTGGGACTATCCAAGTCTGCATGTTTGGCATGGTCGCATCCAAAGTGAAGATGAATGCAAACGGTGCGCATACGTTCCTGGAGATAGCCAAGGCGCGGTTCGGAACATCTGGCCATATTCTCTTCACTTTCTACGGTTTTCTTTGTATCCTGATCGTCTGTGGGTCATTGCTCCGTTAGTGCTCCGTACTATTCGGCTTCTAGGTACTCACTCGCTCTAATGCTTAGTTGGAGGAGCGGCGACCGTCAATGCGCTCACGGGGATGAACATCAACGCTGCCTGTTTCTTGCTGCCCATCGGGATTGCAGTCTATGTAATCTTTGGAGGCTTGCGAGCAACGTTCATCTGTGACTGGAGTCATACCATCATTCTCTTCATTATCATCTATATCTTCATTTTCAGGGCTTAGTCCGTCCCGTACTCTTTCTTCGGATTGACATGACACTGAATTTTACCGCAGCGGAACATCCCCTGCCATCGGAAGTGTCTCGGAGCTGTACGATTTGCTGCAACAAGCAGCGATCGACGCCCCAGTAGTGGGTAATCAGGACGGTAGCTACCTCACTATGAAGTCCAATCAAGGTCTCGTATTCGGTGCAGCGACTATTCTCTCTGGCTTTGCTGGGGTGTTTTGTGACCAAGGTGAGCCAGACCTTCATTCAGCTGGGAAATATGGCAGACATGACGCATATCTAGGGTACTGGCAAAGGGTAGGTGGATGGGTCTGGATCCCGTACAAACATAGAGGATAATCCATCGTCAGGCGATTGCGAGCCATCCTGAGTCGACAACAAAGGCTTATGTGAGTGCAGGGTTCAATTCGTTCTAGTCGCGTATCAAAATAGCAAATGCATTTCAGATGCTTGGCGGACTTTCGTGGTTCGCGGTACCTTGGGCTTTTGCTTCTTGTCTCGGTCTGAGTGCTAGGGCTCTCCTCAACAATGTGAGACCTGCCTGGCGTATGTACTCTATCATTGACGCCAAGTGCTATTCCCAGCCAAACTTTCCAACCTACCCTTCCCCGTTGTCTCCAACTCAGACGAGCGCAGGACTAGCTGCACCAGCAGCAGCAGTTGTCCTCATGGGAAAAGGAGGCGCGATTGCCGTTCTGCTCGTTGTCTTGTGAGTGAAAATTCCTTGATATGAGTGGGTACTCAAACCTCGTCCAGTATGGCAGTTACGTCCGCTGCGAGTTCTGAACTCATTGGCGTATCGAGTCTCTTGTGAGTGTAGTAGTCTTGAAACGTGGTACACTCTGCTCACTGTTG
>JBBPJN010000175.1:0-21248 GCA_038088755.1 Boletus aff. separans
CCCCCCCTCCCAGTCTTTGCACTGACCCGACACTCAGGCACCTTTGAACCCCTCAAACACCTTCCCAAACACAAATCCCTCGTCTTGGGTCTCATCACGAGCAAATTCCCACCGCTCGAAGACAAGGCGCGTCTCAAGGCACGCGTATTTGAGGCGGCGCGCATCGTCGCGAGCGGCACTGGCGAGACCGCCGAGGAGGCGCTGCAGCGCCTGAGCGTATCCCCGCAGTGCGGTTTCGCATCGCACGAAGAGGGCAACTTGTTGAACGCGGACGACATGAAGAAAAAGTTGGAACTCGTGAAGGAGGTTGCGACGAGCATCTGGGCGGACGCGTGATCGTGCAATCGAAATGGAAATGGATGAACGAATGGACGTGACGCGTGAGCAAGAGACTTTTTCGTATACATAAATAACGTGATACCTCCCTGTACCAGAAATTGGTGTTAAACATACGCTCGTGAAAATAAGTACATATCGTCCTCGGACCTTTGTGCCGTAACTTGCATCTCTTTCCCGCAGTGTGTGATCACAGAACGCCTCAAATTGAAGACGCTTCACCAGAGCCGCAACGGTATCCGAATGCCCCCGCACGGGGGCGCGGGCCGCTGCTTGCTCACTGGCAGATCGAGGTCAGCTGACCAACTTTATCACTATCAACATCCGAGCAATGAACTATCTGTACATTATTAATGTTATTCACGACCTCGTGCTCTCTTGGATATAGATAGTCGATCCTTTTGACACCTGCGCCAGGCTGATCTGTTCAAGAGACTTTGTAAAGCATGTCACATCGGCCACCGGGAACCTATCGCTGTCGAGGTATTCAAGCTCAAGGCGGGCACGTGAGCGTATTGAAGAGATATCCTTGTGTCTGGCAGACGTCGATGTACAGGACTTGTAAAAAAATAGCCCTTGGACCTTTGAAATGCACGCATGTATGCCAGTCCCCGCACACAGCTCACGACAAGACCTTGCCAGTCGAATGCTATCGCAAGAAGATCCTATCATTGCCATTCATGATCCAAAGTCGTCATCACGCTGTGTATACTCTATGGTCAAAAAAACAGAGACCCTCTCTCCAGCAAAAAAAAGAGTCTTCTAGCTCTTTCTTTCCAACGTTCGTCATCCGAAATCCCCCCACGCTCTCCAAGGCACAACGGATCAGCTCATTCCCGACTCCCCTCCTCGCTCTCATACGCACTCAACAAGTCATCATACCCCTCATCGTCCCCCTCTTCCGCCCCACTCTCCCTCGTCCGTCTTGCATCCCTGGTCCCGGTCGACGACACCTTTTTCATCCTCGCCTCCTTGGACAGCTTGCGCACGTACGGCGGCCGCGACACCGCCACTCCCTGTCCCTCCCCAATCCCGCCCGAATAGCTCTCTCCCTTGGGCGTCGTCGCCGAGTCGTACTCGTCCGGCCACTCGACCACCAAGTTCCGTTGCCCCGCACTCATCGTCTGCTGGTCAGACACCCCCTGCACCGCCGTCGTCCCCGCAGACGCAGGCCGCAAGCGCAACTGTCCAGGTCGCTGCACGTACCGCTTGGTCCGCACCCTGACTGGCGTCTTGGCCGACGGCGTCCGTTCTAGCTCCAACTCCGAACCTGACTTGGACAACGCCTCGCGGCTGTCCCTGTCGGGCGTGGGCATCGGTGGCGTTTTCTTGCGCAGGAGTCTGCTTTGCGTCGGGGGCTCGAGCGGCGCGGCATTGACCTCGCTGGCCTCGCTCAGCGTGGATATTGAGCTCATCGCGACGTGTCCACCTCCGCCGACTCCTCCCCCATTGACGATACGCACGACGCCTGGGCTGGGGACAGCTGGCATGAGTGGCGTACGTGGGATAGGCGGGGACGCTATCGTGGTGGGCGAGTCAAACCCTGTCATGGTCCCCGTCGTCGACGACGGCGGCATGTTCGGGGCGCTCGAATGGTCCTGGTCCTCGAAATGTCGCCATCCGCTTTCTGACGGCGTTCGTATATCTTCCGCAGTTACACTCCCGTTTGACAACGGATGCCCTGCACCGCGGCCCCCACCTGGAGACGCCGCATTCCAAGGCAAGTTGGGCGACCGCGACGCCAGCGCCATCGGTGATATCGATTTGCGGTTCAACGGTACCCTCCGATTTGTCGCAGCCGCCGACCCATCTGATTCGTAATCGAAGCGTGGCCCTGTACCCCCGCTCCGCGCAAACGCGCCCGAAGCCACATACGGCGATCTATTCGCGGCTTCAGAAGGCGACAGCGACGACGTGGAAGAGACGGATGCTTGCTTAAGCGCGTGGCGATTCCTGGCGGCTAGCAATACGTCCCCCCATTGGCCAGGCCCACCACGGTACTCTGGAGTTGCACCTTCAGAATGGGCCGACGGGGGGTGAGGAGACTTCGAGGTGATGAGATCGCGAGAGCTGAGCATGAGCGGCCTAGGCACGCTCTTGGGTGTTGATTGAGACGATTGGAACGTAGCAAGAGAAGCAAGCGAGGCGCCTGCTCGATGTAACAACGACGACGCATTCGATTCGGTGTCGGAGTCTCGAAGTGGAGGTGAAGTGGGCTTGATGCTTGGACTAGAAGGTGCTGTAGAATGTTGTCGACGGGGCTGCGGAAGGAAGCTTTCCCGGGGGGAACGGAAAAAGGCAGGTCGAGGTGGGTCCAGGTTGGCATGCTCGCTCTCGCGTCGAGTCTCTGGCAAAGATCCCCGTCGTTGACCCGGCGCGCCAACGCCGCTCAAACCTGGCCAGCCGCTCTCCCGTGGGGCGATGTCGCTCGTAGCACTTGGGGGCGTTGGTTGTGCGGGCGCCACGGGTCCGGACGATGCAGAGACATTGCTCTCTTTGCGTACACGCCAAGCATCGAGCGCTTTGGCACGCCAGTTGGTGCTCACTTTTGAAAACGCAGCCATTGTGTCCGAGTCTTTTAGTTTTCCTGCATAATCCCACAACCTGGCCTGCGAAGATGGTGTTGATTCGATATCGTGTTCCTCTGATGGGGCTGGCGAGTGTCGCGCGGATAGCGGCGAAGGCGGCGAAGGCACTTCATCGTCCATCGAGCTCTGATTCGTAATTCCCCTCCACACCGTATTCGCAAGCCTCGACGTCAATGTCGGCGCAGCAGGTGTCTCTGTCTCATTCCCGTCGTCATGTTCCCCTGTCTCATCATTCTCATTCTCTTCTCCTTCTCCTTCTCCTTCGTCTTCTTCTTGTTCCTCCGGGCTCTCATCTGCTACCTGGTTGGTAAAACCCTTCCACATCCGCTGCGTGATTCGCGCTCCAAACCCAACGTTCTGCCGCTCCTTCTCCTTCTCCCTATCCCTGTCCTGGATCCGTTTCTGGGCGAGATCAGAAGCCGTTTGAAGGATCCGATCTATACCGCCTGCCGCGTCGATCGGGTAAGACGTGAGAAGTGCGATGCCCTCCGTGAATGCATCACTGAGCTCCCAAGGACGGAGAGGCGAGGGTGGCGGGAGCGTCGTGTGCTCCTGCGTCCAGAGGCCTGGGGTATTCCGCCCTGGTTTTCCGAGTCTGTGACACGTGCAGAGCGAGTCGGATGGAGTGATAAGACGATCAGAAGGTGGGTAGGACTGCGTTGAAAGCTCGATACATACCTGAATAGAGGCGTCCGAGCACGGACGAGAAGCGCGGTACATATATCGACGAGGTACTCGAGTTTCGGGTTAGTGTCGCGCGTGCGCATCGGACACGCAAAGAGGGCGTCCCAAACGAGGAACACGGAAGACAAAGGAAGGGTCTGCGCTAATAGCGGTGCGAGCCAACGACTGACATAAAAAGCATGTGCATAAGCGAATGCACACACGAACCACAGAGCAGGTGCTTACTATGAGTAGTGTGGAAGGACGGGGTCTAGCCCAGTCACATGCTATCATGAGAAAAGCGAAAGATCAATTAATATCGCCAAATCATGAGTGCGTAAACGTGCACTCTGTGTCGAAACAAAACGAATACGCACGAGACTTGTAGCCAAATCTGCATCCGCCCACCTAAGACGCTCACTCAACTTTCGCGTCCAAATCTTTCCTCCTTCCTCTTCTTCCAATTCTGCAATCTCCCCCACGAGCGCCTCAAATACCCAAAACGTGTCTGCTTCGGCGTGCGCCACGTCATCTTTGTCCGTTTCCCCGATGAGCGCACTGTAGAGCGGGATGAGCAACCAAGGAACGTGCGGCGACTGAACAGCTGGGTTGAGTGTGCTGTGGATATAGAGAAGACGCAAAAGGGCGGAGATATGGGAACGGTGTGCAGGGGGTGCGTTGTACGCCTTGGAAGGAAGAAGCGTCGTCGGCTGATGCTGACGTCGAGAAGCGAACGTTGTTGCGGACGAAGGCGACGACGACGACGCCGGGTCTGAATTGTTGGAGTCCGACTCGAGACGGATTTCGGGTGTCTCGTTCGTGTCACTGTCACCTCTGAGGAGTGACAGGCGTTCGTCGAGGTTGGAGGCGCATGATATGCGGATGTTGTCAGGCGCAGTGGGGGTCAACGGGCATTTGCCCGAGAGGGTGCTTTTCGGTTCATCTCCGAGGAAGACAAACAAATCTGGGGAAACGCGGAAGAGGGAATCAGATATTCGGGTTAGGAGCGCGTCACTCGGGGAAAGAGGGACGGTTGGAGAAGGTAACGATGCGAGAGGAGCGAGGAGGCGACGGACAAGGTCCTGTGATGTAAATCAGCTTGCCTAGTTCCCAGAGGCCTCAAAAAAGGACGGAGCCAGACTTACGTAGTAATTGTCTCGTTGTTTCTGGCTTTCTTTAACCCATGTTGTTTTCAAAACTGGAAGGGTACCAAATAGCAACCTGCCGGTTTGATGTTCAAGTCAGTCCTGCTCTCACAACATCCGAACACACAACTCTCACCTCCATATGCGGGGTCGTACCCATGGTGGATCATCAGGAAGACCTATCGTCAAGGAAGGCCATCAGACCATCCAACCACGTGCAGCTGTCATAATGTAGGAATGACGTACCGCGTGCACATATCTCGCGCAGACGTGGCAGATCCACGATAGGCGACGGACCCGCATCCACACGCAGGATCCTTGTGATGACGTTGAGTCTATGTAATAGTATAACGATTAGAGAGCAGTCCGCGAAGCTCGGCCAGCAAAGTGGCATTAATGAAACGTACAGATCTTCTCTCCGAGGTTCAGGAACCCACTTGACGCCGTACGTTTGCGCAATGTTGACGAGATATGCGTCCATTTTCGAGGCGGTGGGCGGAGGGGAGGAAAGGATTTGCGTTACCTGTGTTTAAGACCCAGCCGAGGTGTCAGTCAGACATTCCCGCGAAGAAAAGAACAGGGTCTGAGGGAGGAAAGATGTTACGGGGCAGAGGAAGGAAACTTACACGTGGAGAGACATGGTTATTCCGACTCGAGGTCGCAGTTTGAGCAAACGCATTTCCTAACTGTTGTATAAGGACCTCCCTCACAGCGATCAGGTCTTCACAAAGACAGAATCAGATTTATGAAGACGCGCTGTTAGACTGACAACGAACGACGCCTACCTTTGGACTCAGTACTCGGTGCTGCGTGTATGATGCTCGCTGCAGCCTCGATGAGAGTGGGGCTCAACCGCGACGGTGTGCTGAGCGGCCACGCCAACGCACACCACAAAATCAGCTACCCCTTTCGAATAACAACGTCCGACTACTCACCCCTTACGACCCCCCACCCCACCTTCCAGGCTCCTCCCCTCCCCTTCCCCAGTTACATCCACCCCCAACCCCAACCCAATCCTCCCCCCGAACTCGAGCTCTCCAACACGACTCCCCACTACTCCCACAAACATCTCCAACTCCTCCAACAAGTCTCCCATCACATCCTCTTGAACCAACACCGCCGCTTTGGCGCGTGCGAGGGCAAGCTGACCCTGAGAGAGGTGGGTAGCAATGTCGCGTCGCGTGAGTTTGCCTTGGGAGTCTTTGCGCTCTTGAAGTTGGCCGAGACGTTGAGAGGTCGTCCGGAGGAGGGCCTGTGGTCGAGTGTCGGTCGACAATGAGGACGAGATATGATATGTCAAGATGGACTTGCCTTGAACTTGGCCGGATCCCAGTTTTCCATAGTGTTGACGGCGGCAAAAGCGTGCAGGCAAAAAGGAAAAGACAAGCGATCAAAGTCGTTAATCCGCTGCGTTTGGCGTTATACGAATCTAGACATAAACTATTTGTCGTCGACATCAAACCCACCGGTATCCATGGACTCAAATTAGCCGGGTGAAAGCAAACGCCACTGACTCATACATGTTTCATTGTCTGCTTGCAACTATACGACTACATACTGCAAAACATCTAATACTGTTAATGTTCGACAAGGACTGATAAACTAGGAAGATAAAATGCCACTGGTACAAAAGCATGCATTTTAGGGCTACAAAAAATGAGCGGGAATTGGCTTTGATAATTTTGTCCGCGTGGAGCGGGTCGTGGGACTCCCTTGCGCGCCTTGTATCCCTCTGGGAGATGAAGGCGGGGGCATTATTGAGAGGTGTTTCGAACGCCATCGATGATCTATAGGGGACGGTACATCCGCGACGCCGGGTCCGAAGGTGAACGACTGATTCTGAGGATTTGCAGAAGATGGGGTAGAGTAAGAATGTGAAGACGGCGTTAGAGAATGGGATGAGGGTACATTGATAGCGAGAGCATGTGGGGTGGGCGACGTGAGCAAGGGGGGGATGTGCGGCCTGTTTCCGTATTTAAATGCAGGAAGAGAGTGATGTCGACTAGGCACCGAGTGAGGGGCAGGGAGGGGCTGCTGACTACTAGCTTGCGACAAGGATGGCATCGTCGATTGACGCGGTTGACGTTGTGGTGCGTTCGGCAAGATCAACCGAGCCTGTGCTGACGGCTGAGCAAGTGGTGACTGAGCAGCGTGGACCATGGTAGGCAACACTAGCGGGCGAGGTGAAATTCTTGTATCAGCGCTTGAGCCCTGTGCTCTGACAATGTCTTGCAACATCTCCCTCCATAAGGAGAGGGAATCACTGGAACCCGTCTCGCAGTCGACACCCGAACGGCGTTTGGTCTCTACAACAACAGGGATGCACGACTGGAGATAGACCATGACCGCAAAATATACCATGTAAAGGAGTACTATTGGCCAAGGTGAATAACAACACGGTTTTAACAGTGGTCAGCTCTGGGCTTACATATGGCGGGTATGATCCAAGAAGCGATCGTGGTATAGACAGCGATGAGTTGGCAGACACCGATGTCATCCGGAGCTACAAGAAACATTCAGGTCAAGCCCATGCCAAGGGGAGAAATACTCAAGGACTAACTTTGATCGGGACATTGAATTTTGGGACTCCAGTAGGTACCAGCACCAGCTGAGCCTGCAATGCAATAGGTTGAGCTTGGCATTGAATACACTACTATTTGCTTGATACGCACCAACTTGCATGACGAAAAGAAAGAACAAACGGGCCGCGTCCAGCCAGATGCGGAACTCAACGAGGATACTGGACAGGAATGATTAGCAATCGAGTCGTGTGTGCAGAAAGGAGAGTTAGTTACAGAATGGGCAATAGGATGAGAGTAGCAGTGTTCGTGAGAATGAAGAGAATCATCAACGATTCTATCTGCACGTTAAACACCCAGCGGAACAGCAAGGAAACGTGACGTACGACCGATTTGATCAGACATGGTCCACCGGGCAAACACTTCAACAGATAGCAGGACAAACCACAAGAAACTGAACAACACGATGATAGCTAGAGGGGTGCGTGAGCTGGTGGAAGGTTAGGTGGCATGGAATAAACTCACTGAAAGTGATTGCGCGGATTTTGAAGAAGAGTGGAAATGACTCCATCATGGGTGCAGGACGTTACGAATTAGAGTAGACCAAGATCTCACAGTGGGCTGACCAGCAACCCCCTCCAAAGACGGGGTTAAATATTGGAGAAGAGGAAAGACGAGTGGAACACCTGGCGTGGTTCATTGCGCATTATAACCGAGATGTGGACAATTGAAACGTGGTCGAGCTTCAAGTCTTTGTTCTTTTTTTGTACGTTGTCACTACATCAGGATAATCAGCCCCTGAACGATCCACGCAAATTCGAGTCTTCCAACCTGCCATAGTGGAGACTCGAGAGGCCCAGTCGAGATGATCTTCTTCGGGTCCCAACTCGACAGCGGGCAGACACTGACTCGACCCGAGCGGGGGAATAGGCTTTTGGTGTGGCGATGCAGTACAGCATCCGAGGAGTGTCGCCCTGCTAGTAATGGCTCTCTCTCCTCCCACAACGCCCGGCGCATGGTAGAACTTCGACATTCCTTAGCCACCAATGTCTACCATAATTCAACAGGGGTCGGCTCGGCCTCATCTGCGCAGAATAAGGCTCGTACTCTTATGCTTCTCCGTGGCCGCTAATGCGTTTGTATCATTTCCAACGAGTGGAAGCAAATCGGCGCTGATCCACACTATCTACTAGAATATGCGCCGGGGGTGTTTTCTGCTTTCCAATCATCTCACCAGCATTGGTAGCACACTTGAAGCTCACACAACCGCAACTCACCACCATCGCCCTCGCGTATGCTTCACGCTTGCCATTCCCCTACTCGCCCGCTTATCACACCTCCATACAGCGGTATGATGGGGCAATACCCATTTGCAGCTTTTGTCGGAAAGATTCTTGATTACTATGGTGCATGGGCGTGCTCCTTAATTTCAGCCTGTCTCTTCTCGGCCGGCTTCGGCCTATTCGCCAACGAGATATCCAAGACACCAGGCACCATTACCCAGCCCTCCACCTCTACATTCCACAACCTCGTCATATTTTTTCTTATCGCTGCATTTGGCACCGTATTCTCGTACGCATCCTACCATATCGCACTTGCTGTGCATTAACCCCTGTATGGCATGATAGCTACTTTTCATCCGTCTTTGCTGCCTCGAAGAATTTCCCAAACTATATCGGGGCAGCAGCCGGGACAAGTATGGCCCTTTTTGGCCTCTCACCCACATTCCTCTCTTTGCTTGCCTCCCGATATTTCTCATCCCCGGACGGCGAGGTCGATGTCACTCATTTTCTACAATTCCTAGCTATACTCTGTGGATGTGTGCACTTCATAGGAGGTTTCACTATGCACGTTATACCTTCGGCACCCAAGGAAGAATCTAACACAGCAATCATCACAAATGACCCGGAAGTACCAAACGAACGCACCACACTGCTTCCGAACAAGACCAATGGGAACAACAACCAAGATGTTCAAGTTCAAGTTGACGTCGTTTCCATCTCCACCGAATCTCTAGAATCTAGCCAGAGCACACTGGATTTACTATCGGACCGCAATTTTTGGGCCCTCGCATTCATCGTGTTCGTTGTCCTCGGATCTGTAAGTTTCTTTTCACAGCAGCGTACTTGCACATTCGGCCCGATTTATTCTCATTCATGCGCTGGACAGTGTGAAATGATCATATCCAATATTGGTACCATCGTTCTGTCCCTTCCGAGTCGAATATCCACCGATTCCCCTTTCGTCGACACCCCTTCTGCTGTCGTCATGACCGCGACCCAAGTCCGCGTTTTATCCCTCGCGAATACGCTCTCACGGCTCGTCGTTGGGCCTCTCGCAGACATCGTTTCTCCCGTGCCCTCTCGTACCATAGATGGCAGCCGTGGCTCCCTCCGAAAGCATCATATAAGTAGAATCGCATTTATGACATTCTCCGCCGCTACGCTTGCTTGTATTTATGCTTGGATGGTCATCGGGGTCAGGGAACAAGCAGGCATTTGGGCGCTGACGTACGTTTCCCTCTTTCTTTTCGTCCCCGACCAGATCTTACCACATACGGCACTGCAGAATCTGCGCGGGGTTCGCTTATGGCTGCGCGTTCACCATCCTGTACGTCTCCCATTTTTCCCTCCCCTTCGTCCCCCTTAGCCAACCTACCACTCTGGCACAGGCCCTCCCTCGTCTCCTCCATCTGGGGCCTCTCGAATCTAGGCCGCAACTACGGCATCATGACCTATGCCCCCTTCCTCGGCACTCCCGCCTTCTCGTACCTCTACGCCTTCGTCTCCGACGCGGGCTCCGTATCCAACCAAGACGGGGTGTGTCGCGGACCATCGTGTTGGACGCTGACGTTCGAGGTGAGTGCGATGGCCGCTGCGCTGGCGTGTGGGACGTCGGTGTATTTGTGGCGCGTGTGGAAGGGGCGGGTGTGACATTCCTTATGGCATATTAGAAGCGGCTGCCGGTTGGACCACACTGACGGCGAACCTACTCATCCATGACCAACAACTCAGCTATGTCTATCGCTGCTACTAGAGACAGCTCATAATCGTAATAGATGTACCTCGTCTCTTCAAGCTCTCATCCAGGCAGACGATGTTGATGTTGAGTGCTATAGGGAACTAATAGCTTCGGGCAAGCTGGAAGAGCAAGTAACAGGTTTGTATATTGAGGCCGGAGGTGTGCTGAGTCTCCAGCTGGAGTGCTTGCTACAGTACCGTAGTGATGGGACAGATTGAGTAACAGCGCGTTGAACGGGCGTCCCAAACTGGCAATCAGCCGCAACGCCCTCGTGTAGCGGTCCATCCGAACTGCAAGGGACAAGCTGGCACGGAAGCATCATCAGTCCCGTCGCTTGAGGATACATCAGAAATCATCATCCGGCACGTCATTCGAGCCGAAGTGTCAGATTCAGCCTCCCCTTTGTCGTGTGACACAAAGCCATCGATGGGGATTGGCACTGAGATCAGGGAACCATGGATGTATGAAGACAAGCTTCCGGGGTTGGTCGAGTGGCATCGAGTGACCACAGTCCTAAGCTCCACCATGCGATATTGTGAGACCTTGGCACGATAAAGATGTCCTAGACTACCACTCGAGTCTTGTACGCCAATAGTTGTAACAGGGAACGCGATGCATGGCAACAGTTCAAGAAAGTGTCGTAGAATGCTAGGGCGTCCTGCGACGTCAATCCAGTACGCATCATATCGTTGGGCAATAAGACATCTGGCGGTAGACAGCAAGAGAGTCAGGAAGGGGCAGAATTGTATGCCAGGCAGTAATTTTCCATTTCCAAAGCAATCACTGTTACATCTCCGGAGCGAGCGACGATGTTCTCCAGTAAAAGCTGGCCAAAAGCTGTTTTTCCCAACTCATGTTGATAGGAGTGATATCTGTCGCTCGAGAATGTTCTAATCAAGAAATATGCAATATCATCCTCCACTGTTGCTTTGCGTGTTGATGCTAAGCAGAGTTTCTCTCCCAATTCCAAATCCTCCGGACGGAAGTTAATGATAGTCCCTGGAGCGACTCCCATAGCAGTTTCCAGTTCCTCCTTGGTAACACCTTATGGTTGGCGAGCGTATCATTTGGATAAGATTTCCACTCGCAACATCATAGAATCGGATAGATTTCGATGCAAAAAATTCCTGCAAGGTCCAGGCGCGAGCTCTTCGTGAGGTCACCGAGCCTGGATGGAGATGGGACATCTGCGAGATAGACAAGGGTTTCCGCTGCTTCTGCATACCAGATATGCATGGAGGTGAGTGACTGGCTCAAGACAGCACTCGTTCCCTTATCAATACAACACGTATCCGACCAAGCCTACCTGTATCTACCCTTGCGGGCCTTGTTACAGAATTGGCGGAGCTTCCCGTTCAGTGGCGATCTGTCCATATCCCAGACTGAGTTAATAGGTTGACGTCTTGGAACGTTGGTTCCTTTTCGTCCCGAGTGTGTGAAAGCATGACCCATTTTGAAGTAGTTCGCGACAACTTGCTAGATACCTACGTATCCAACTTTTGTGATCACGGTCTCGGAGACGAGCTTCTTGAACAGAGAGTCTGATTTAAATATCCGAGTCCGCCCCTGCATGTTGTATAGTCGACCCGTCTTGACATCAATGAGGACGAGTGGGCAAAGGCTGAAAATTTCTTGAATAGCGGTATCGATGCGGTTTGCAATGGCGTCGCCTGGAGCAGGGATACTTAAACTCCTAGAAGATGGTCCACAAATGAGACAGACAATTGGAGCAACGCACGACTTGTCTGCGCCAAACCATTGTCCAGAAGTGCATGTGCCCGACTGCCCAGCAAGGTTGTTCCTTGAGACATTAATTGATGCGACAAAACGATCTATTCCATCGGAATGGAGTCGGATACTGTTCGGAATTGGAAGCTCCGCGTAGCCTTAGTAGTGTACCAACAGTACACAGGTCTCACCTTATTCATCGATCGTACAGCATCCAAAGAAGCCATTGTCGAGCCCCGGTCACAAAATACGCCAACGGAGGTCGCCATTCGAAATGCACATCGCCAGATGAGACGCTTCTGCCACCATGTTTCAGTTATTCAGAGATGGTTTGGGTTGCAGTAGCAGTACGTGAATCGCGACAGACAGTTTGGTGGCCAATCTGAGACTCGATATTGGGGTGGGGCGTCGAGCCTGGTTTGCCACATAGATGGATGTGCCAGCGACGCCACGCTGACTCCGCGCATGCCACAATCATGCTTTCAGGGAGACAGTACGGTGATGTGATGTGCTTGCATCTCACAAATCAGGTTGATAAAGGTTTCACCTGATGACAAATGAGAAATCGTTGTCACATCGCTAAGCCACTCGCCCAAGTCCTCTAACGTTACCGTGGTTTCGTCGACATATTGATCATGGCGTACGGGGATGAGAGGGAACTTGAACTGACTCGCCGCGATGCAAGTGACCCATCCAGGTCTGTTGTCCCACAAGTTAGACATAGAAAGTCAATACTAAAAGTGAGCATACTCTCAGGGATAACCCGTTCGTGGATTATGGCCTTTCCTATAATGGACTCATGACATTCGCCACCAACACTCCAAACATTGCAACATATTGTCCCGTGACGTGGTGGAGCACTCCGCAAATAGTTACCTGATGGTCCATTAACCATAAAAGTGAACTGACAAAGTTACAGTACGTTCGCGTTCTACAGGTTGTCTCAGTTAACCCGTAATCTTACCTTTATGGGTAAATCAAAATTTTCTTATTTGCAGGATGATCCGGTAGATCATCACGTTGAACTTGGATAGCGTTATCAAGAAAAGAACAGTATCCAGTGGCCAATGTCTCCCATTCGCGGAATCCAGACCCCGTTTAGCCCTAGAAGCATGAAGAGGACTTTCATTATACTATACGCCACTACATTTCTTTTACGTTTCCCTTTCAACCGTCTGATTCCACAGGCAATCTTGGTGAGCAAGCTTTGGAACTTGGCTAAGCTGAGCCGACCAGCGGATGCTTTTTTTTTTCCCGAAAATTGGGATCTTTCGTCCCTGTTGCTTTGGAGAATTATATAAAGGATGCTCGTGTCCTTCCTCTCCATGTTCTTCGACTCGTCATGTCATTTCTTTTGTTTGTCTTCCCACCCGTGCTTGGGTATTTTGCTATAGCAGCGTTAGCTATCACCCCAGAGACGCGCGCTCTACGACTAGCACTATGGCCAGTTGTCATGCTATTCGTGTTGCACGCAGCGGTTTCTGTCAACATGTCGCCTGGCGAGCTCGAGAGTAAATTTCGCAACACCTTATTTGTAGTGAGTATTGCCCTCCGCACCGACTCTATGCGAGCAGCTGAATGATGATCTACACATACCTCTAGTTTTCAATGATCCTCATAGCCACCCGTACCCTTGATTGGACATTAGCGAAAGAGCCGCTTACGCGGTACCTGCGTCCTGCGAAAGGTTCCCGGTCAACTATTACGGATGCCCTCGACCTCGCCACAACCTTGAGAGGTTACGGCTGGGACTGGTCACGCGCGGTGTACTTCCCACGTGAAACCCGACCAACTGACCGCGGAGGATTCGTATTCCATGTAATCCTGTCGGCCGCCTTCCATGCCCTTGTCGCTAGCCTCCTTCGTAGCGCCATCCGATCATTTTCTCCAATGGGATTCGGCTCTCTTTCCGGAGGATCTATTTTTGATGATACCCTCCCATTCTACGTGCGATATCCCCGAGCTACTATCATCTCAGTCTTTGCCACGGTCGCAATCTACGCTGTTATCCAGACGTACTACGACACATGCACGATAGTCGCCGTGCTCGTTTTTGGACAGGATCCTGCACAGTGGACTCCTGCTTTCGATGCCCCGTGGCGCGCAACATCTATGATCGATTTCTGGGGACGCAGGTGGCATCAGTTCTTTCGCCGCATGTTCATCTTCCAGGGTGGTTATCCTCTTTCTTTTTTTCTAGGCAGGGCGGGTTTCATTATCGGGACATTTCTCTCCTCCGGTGTCCTTCACTACATTGCAATGATCTCTCTCAACAACCAGGCAGAACCGTGGGGAATGCTAGTTGGCTTTGGGATGATGGCGCCAGTCATCCTCGCCGAACGGGCATTCAAACAGCTTACAGGAAGGAAAGTCGGTGGGACGGTGGGGTGGGTCTGGACGATGTGGTGGCTTCTTTTGTGGGGAAATATGATCATCGATGCATTCGCAAGGGGTGGGTTGTTTGGTCATTTCAACTTCCCTGAGAATGTAGTGCCAGGACAGAGAGTGGTGGAACGTTTGGTGGCAAGGTTCGACGCTTGGATGCACTGTGCGGTGTAACCGAGTGATTCTTCCGTTGATTGGAGCATTACTTTCATACCTAAGAGTCGCGGGTGCCTCGTAAAGTCGTATATACATGGACTCAGAGAGCACTGTGTCCCTGGACTATCTAAACTAAGAGAACAATCAAACCCATTTGAGGCGTACACCAATGTCGAGAGCCAAACTTTCGTCAAAATGTGCATTGTATGGGTCTAGGAAGACCCACTTCATGTATGCTTGGGTGTCAACTGGCTCGCAGCCCAACAATTGGGCACTCCCATCTCCATTGAGCTTCCGCTTAGAACCCAACAGATCCGTAGGTCGCAGCGCACGGAACCAATGCAGCCTGAGCCTTGACCTTTGGCGCGAAAAAAAATAGCCACCGAGAAGACACGTCCGTACCAAAGGACGATCTTCGATGATCTTTAAAGCGCAGACTGTTTGTTGTACTTTGCAGTGGTTAATTATCAAGTTGGCCAACGAACCTCTTCGCTGACATGATCGAACCTCTCAAATAGTCTGGGACCCAGCCCGTCTATGGGGTGCCTCGATCCCAATGAGGCGACAACGGGCTGGGTTCCAGACTACCTCTCAGAGCCTCCACCGCTTATTCTCCATGTAACACATCACGCGCCGCAGTGGCTTAAGCAAGAATGGTCTAGAGTCCTGCCTGTGACGCTGCAATGCTATCGGTATGATCTTGTTGGTCTTGTATTAGTAGGCAGCATCTCATCTGCTCTCATCTCACATGCACCTTCAGACACAAGTGTGCGAAGGCTAAGTAATTCCGCGCTGGCACGTTAAAAGTGCCGGTACCTGGCAGTAAGGCACTGGAAGAGTTTCAGGTAGACAGCCGAAACATAGTACGGGCTTAGGTCGGTCAAGTGCGGTCATGGTAGGAAGCAATCTTGGCTTCTCTGTGTTCAAGACTCTGATGCAAGAACCGCCGTTGATGAAGAGAACAAGTCTGACTATGTGGTGCTACCTGGGCTATGCAACGTATCTACACTGAATCCGAACCCCTATACGAAATGTCCAGATCCTTTGCAGGTAGGGCGAGTAGTGGTATATTTTTCAGCCCTGTCGAATGACCGTTCGAACACTGCCTGTATCAGCCAAGCAGTTATCGTCACGTAACACTTTTGAGAAGGATCTGTTGGTGAGTTCTGGTTGGTTGGTCACTTCATGAAATTACCTACTAATCCAGTTTTCTCATTTGACTGATGGACCTGAAGCCGAAATTACCGTTGAACTTGCCAGTCTGAACGCCCGACACGTTTCATGCAGCGTGAAATTCCTAATCAAGCCTTTAAAACCCCACCCCGTCCTTCTTGTCCTTAGACCTACTGATATTATGTCCCAGTCACACTCTGATGATCTCAAGGTCGGTATCAACACAGATACCGTCGACACTAAAAAGGTTCTCGACGGTGCTACGGATGTTGTGGATTTTAACCCTGAAATGCACGCGAGGGTACTGAGGAAACTAGACTGGCATCTCCTGCCCCCCGTCTCATTGCTATACCTCCTCTCTTTCTTGTGAGTCGTGATGAATGTGCTTCTCCGATTGTTACTAAATAACGACTGGCTCACCTTCAGGGACCGCTCTAATATTGGTGAGTACTATACTTGAACGTACCCATATCCCTAACACCAGTTATAGGCAATGCCAGAATTGCAGGCATGGCGAGAGACTTGAAACTTGTTGGGCTTAGATATAACATTGCTGCTGCGATCTTCTTCGTGCGGATCTCTATTTTATTCGCTTGCCTGACGTGTGGCTAGATCCAACTAACGCTCGCTCAGGTTACGTATTGTATTGGACAAGTCCCATCGTGAGTGGAAGTGAACATGCATCCGATATGTGAATCTAACATCTTCAGAAATATCATCCTGAAGTTCTTTCGATCGTCTCGATGGAGTATGGTAGTTTACTTTCTCATGCAGTTTCAGATGCTGACCCAGAATGCGAATGGTTGATATAGTCCCTGCAATCATGGTTGCTTGGGGTCTCGTCATGACCTTGATGTGTCTCGTGAAGACCTACCCTCAACTCCTCATGTAATGTTCTCACAAAAAACGGACATTAACCACTGACTCTAGCTTCTGTCCATACAGCGCCCGAATTTTCCTCGGGATTACCGAAGCTGGGTTGGTTCCGGGCGTGACATACTACATCTCGTTGTGGTATCCACGCGCTGAGCAGGCGAAGCGTATGGCGATATTCATGTCTGTTGGATTTCTGGCAGGCGGCTTTAGTGGCATTCTAGCGTAAGATCGCTTTCTGGACTCGGATAGCATACCACTCACCCACTGAAAAGTTATGGAATTGAAAAAATGGATGGGTAGGCAGTACTTTCAGAAATATTTCTTTCGTCACCAAAACTTGCTTTCCCCTGCTAGGATCGGTGGCCTCCGTGGTTGGCAGTGGATCGTGTGTTTTTTCTGACCACTTTGCGATGCGTTGTACTTAAATAAGGTTACCAGTTCTGCTTGGAGGGTCTTGGTAAGCCTCCAATTACCACAAGATAGCTATCGTTTGACTTGCATTTCGACAGCTACGGTGCTCATAGCACTTGCCGTTCCCTTTTTCATTTATGATGTTCGTGCATCCACGCATCCAAGCCTTGAATCATTGCTTATTGTGACTCACCTTCAATCAGTGTCCAGAGACAGCGTCATTTCTGACGAAGGCTGAAAGTCGCTATATCGTTGAATTGATGCAGACTGACTCAGACGGTCTCGCTACTCATTTCAACTTACAGTTCGTTCTGCAGGCCCTCAAGGATTATAAAACCTATCTTCAGTTTGGTATATTGATCGGGTATGTGGGTTAGATGACTTTGTGTACCCGAGTAGTCTTTCTGACATCCTCATGTACTAGATTTGTTGTCCCGGCTTATGGGATCGCACTGTTTACGCCGACAATCATCAAGGAGCTCGGTTTCTCTGCTGCTAATGCTCAGCTCCTCTCCGTTCCTCCATTTGTTGCAGGTTGTACAGCCACCGTTCTTGGCGGGATCTATTCTGACAGGCATCGACTCCGTGGACCGTACGTGGCTGCTGGAGCGTTCCTCGGCGTGGTGGGATGCATCATCCTATATACTCAGGCGAAGCCCGGTCCTGCGCTCGTCGGCGTTGTGCTCACCGCAATCGGTATCTATCCACCCATCCCCATTATTCTCGCATGGACCAGTTCGAACGCTGGAGGGGACGTCAAGCGCAATGTTGCTATCGCAATGGTCATTGGTCTCGCAAATACAGGAGGGTGAGCGACATTCTATCCTGGTATGCACATATCATGAAACTTGAGCCATCGCAGGATATGTGCATCTTTTATATTTTTCGATCCGCCGCGGTTCCATGTCGGCCTTGGCATATGCATGGGCTTGTTGGGCTGCTCGTGCGTCTCCCCCTCTCGATGCTCTCGGAATGTCATGTTGGCTGATGGCACGTTAGGATGCTGATGTGTATCTTTACGATATGGGATTACAACAGAATGAACAAGCAAAAGGAGAAATGGTGCAGTGAACATGGAATCACTGATGAGTGCAAAGGGGATTTCAGAGAAAATGGAGATGACAGTCCCTTGTTCAGGTATACCTTGTAGTTTTCCCGCTAGCCCAGGAGTTTACGGAGCTTTGGGGATCTGTGGTTGTGGCTTCTCCCTGGTTTTCCTTGCCTTTTAACAAGATTCCGAGATAACTCTACCACCTGTACTGGCTCGTACTACGGCGTCGGGAATATATGCTGCTATAGTACTTTCAAACCGAACCTCGCGACATGATGTCACTGACCGGTCGACCCCCAGCTGTGTTCTCCAGGTTGCTTGGATCGACGACGTACTCCTCGACTTGCGCGTATTGCCAGCCATTTCTGGCAATTCGGATCGACATCAACGGTCCTGTTCGCACAGGTCTCTCCAAGGTAGATGTCACGCATGCGAAATATGTCAACACAATCCTGGCAACCTGACACGCCTGGTTTCCGGGAATCGGTGAATTAGGGAAGCACAGCGGCGTGATCATTGTCAACCCCAATCCAGCTGCCGCACCCTCAGAACTGGGGACGTCGCTACCATCCAACGTTGAGCTGACATTCCGCAATTCCGGGCAGACGGGGACGAGACCTAAGAGCCTTTTCGAGGTCATGTGTTTGGACCACTCCGGCCGCCGATAGACATAACATAACTCGAGCACCTGGACTGAAGGCCAGTTTCGAGCCAGGTGTACTGACTCTTGGTGGCTGAGAGAGATGGGATTTCGCCAACTTGATGCTTAGCTTCCATAGGTTGGGTGTGACAGTTGAACAGTCGGAACGTGTCGAACGAAAGCATGAGCAACATGGCATCTCGCAAGTCTGGTGAATGAGAACCTATGGGCTCAAAAAAAGCTCTGGGCCTAGAAGAAGTCCAGTAAAATGGCGTAGGTCAGCTAGCCTTAGAGCTGTCGGGAGGTGGTGCGGAATTTTCTTGGAGCTTGGATGGCTGAACGAACAGGCTGACCTTCTAGATTTGGTGGGACATCATGACATACTGAAGGGCACCATCATTAACACAAGCATCGATGACGAGAGACTACAGAGAACTCGCGAGAGGGGGTAGATCAATCCTAAATGCTCTGGCACGAAAATGTCAAAGCTGGCGGTCTTGAAGGGAGGTGATTGAGGAATGCTATGTGGTTTTCAAATCCACGGACAACCAAAACGACGAGACCGGGGACAAGAAGAGGTTGAATGAGCGTGATGCTAGTGGGACTCCAATTCTCCTAGGAGGCGTTGCCTCCCATGTAAAACACCAGGTCAATGGTCAGAGCGACCTCATCCGGCACCAAAGAAGCTCAGTAAATGCGCGACACGTTCGAGCGAGAACAGCGAGCGCTCGTCGGGAACTTGGGTCGGGAATTCGAAGTGAAATACCGCTTCCGAATATGACTCCAACGCGAGAAGGAAGCGATTCATAAGTTGGTTCCACGAGAAAATGCAAGACGGCGTCAAACAACTATGCGATGAAGAGAACGGGCTGCCGGAAACGAGGGTCCATCGTCAACTACAGTGTCAGGCACTTGCATCTTGTTCTCGCTTTGAGGGACATTATCACAGCGGAAAATGGCTGAGATGATGGCAGCCGGAGCCAACGCGTGACCGTGATATAACGCGACGCGTTCCATTTCCTCAACCATCATAAGTGTTGCAAGTACCAACCGATGTCGGAAATATCAGGCTAGTAAGTCCTTGTCCTAAAAGCCGACGACGTATCTACTAACACTACTCGATACAGCGATAACAGCGATAGCGCGGTTATCGCGTTGTCGTCATCTTCGTCGTCGCCTTCGCATTTCGCTCCCGTTGTCGTCGCTTTCGCCCCGCACCTCCCTCGCCCTCTGCCCTTGTCTCGTCTTCAGACGACGACGACGTGATAGCCGCAATAGCGCCGTTGCCGTCGTTGTCGTCGCCTTCGCCTCGCCTCGCCCTCCCTCACCCTCACTGACTCATTACTGCCATAGCGAAGTAGGAAAGCAGAGGAGGTAGGATATAAGATACGAACGTCGCAACATTGATGGGAATCCTGGTCGATGGAACACCAAGAGTGTCCCACATGGTGCTGCAGCAAAAGACGTGGTTCAGGTCTACCTAGTAGGTGCCTGCGGATTTAGTGGGTATGTATGACGTTCCGTGACAACAGACACCAGACTGCACTCGATAAACCCACTGGCGGGAGTAGCCAGCTTAGTATCCAAGTCCACCCCACCGCCCTCTCTAGCTTTCCGACACACGACATCACCTCTCCGTCCAGATCGGTGAGCGAACCTGAGTTGTCGATGACGATGTCTGCGTATGCGACTTTTTCTGTAATTGAACGCTGCGCGTTGAGTCGGGAGGACGCGTCAGCGCGGGTAGATTTGTCACGGGCCATAAGACGTTGGAGTTGGAGTTCTGGGGAGCTAGCGAGAAACAGTTGGGTGAGAAGCAGCACGCGCGATGCGAGAGTGAGAAGAGCAGGATCAAGCCCGACGTACCAGTAGACCAGAACGACTTTTCCCATCCACTTCCACAGCCCCCCCTCGATCAACAGCGGGACGTCCACCACGACCATCTTTTCGCCTCTCAGCCATGCCTTGAACACGCCCCACAGAATCGCTCGGGTCACGGCGGGGTGTACGATCCCGTTGAGGATCTTCCGCTGCGTCTCGTCGTTGAAGACGATACTCCCGAGCTTCTTACGGTCGATGGGGCGTGTCCACCCGTCTTGTTCGCCCAAATGACTTGCTAACGTACCTGAGCCTGATGGCACGGAAGACGGCAAAAGAATGTCTTTGCCGAACGCCTCGACGACACGTTTGTGTACGCGAGTACCGGGCTCGACGACCTGTCTCGCGATGAGGTCGGCGTCGATAACGGGGATGTCATGGGAAGCGAGCAACGCAGAGACGGTCGACTTTCCAGTTGCTATACCGCCCGTGAGACCTACAACTTGCATGGTCGGAAGAATAAAAATGTTAGAGAGACGAGACATTGAGGTGGCAGAGAGGGAAGACAAATACCGAGCATCCGAGTAAGTTTGTGCTGGATGAACGAACGGGTCCAAGGACGTCTCGTCGAGGTCGACCAATTTCGTCTACCTTGGTTAGGCATTCGCCCGCAGCACCCTACGCACACCGTCAAGCCGACGGCAAGATCTTATAGCTTTCCAGCTTGTGCTCTACGAC
>JBBPJN010000176.1:0-21192 GCA_038088755.1 Boletus aff. separans
CGTCTGCTCGTCGAGTCCGTCTGTGTCGAATTCCCACTACCAAAATCATGCCTCTGGACCGCGGTCCATCCCCTCTTCGTCCCCCCATTCGAGGCACGACCCCTTCACACAGGCGTTTCGAAGCCTTTTCGCCTGTCGACAGCGACGTCCACCCCGTCATTCATGCTGGCAGGGTCGCGGTCGTCACGGGTGCCGCGAGCGGCATCGGGAGAGCCGCCGCCATTGAGTTCGCAAGGTGCGCAACCATTGCTCTTGTTGCGCCTCGTGAGCCCCAACAAAGCGTGATCTATCTTTGCTATCCGTACCTTATCACCCTCTCGGCGCTAATTTGGCCTTGATCATCCATTGACCTGCACGGTGCTAGGGTGGGCTTGAAGATCGCACTCGCTGATGTCTCGGAGGACTTGCTCGTCCAAACTGGCAAAGAAGTGGCTGCGATCGCGGGCGATGCCAACGTTCTTGTCATTCCCACCGACGTCTCTAAGATCGGCGATGTTCAGCGTCTGCGTGACAAGGTCTACGAAGCCTGGGGAGAGGTGAGCTCTTTTCGCCACCAGACGCTCGGATCGTCGCGTCACACTGCTTTATGAATGAACCAGGTCGCCGTTTTGTTGAACAATGCCGCCATTGGTCCAGAGAGTAAATCATGGGAGTTGCTTGACAATTGGCGGAGCACCTTTGAAGTCAACCTTTTCGGGTATGCTTTTCTCCTCCTCCTCGGAGAACGGGATTGTTTAAGCGGCTCTTGTCTCAGAGTTGTCAACGTGCAGCAAACCTTTGTGCGAGTACGTCCCTGCAATGGCACCATCTGTAACAGTCGAATCACGGGTTGTTACCAGTCGATGTTACATCAAGAAAACCAAGCCATGGTTATTAATACCGGTTCCAAGCAAGGGATCACCAATCCTCCGTCAGTCACCCTCGTTTCAGTTCCAGGTGTGAATAGACGGTTGAATACATTTTGAAACGCAGCGGTAATCCAGCCTACAATGCCTCCAAAGCGGCGGTAAAGAGTTTGACGGAAGGACTGGCATATGAATTGCGCGAACGGCCAGCGTGCAACGTCACTGCCCACCTGTTCATGTGAGTTCCGTTCGCCGTGTATATACGTCGCTGTGCGATGACTGGTGCGTATAGTCCCGGATGGACCTTGACGGGGATGACGGCGCCGCACTCCGGAGGTGAGAAACCGGCGGGCGCATGGAGTGCGGAGGAAACGGTGCTTTACATGCTTGATCACGTGCGGCTGGGAGAATTCTACATTCTCTGCCCTGACAATGAAACACGACGGGAAGTGGATCAGCTGCGGATTATGTGGGGTGCAGCTGACGTGGCTGAGGGCCGACCAGCACTGAGCCGATGGCACAAGGATTGGAAGTCGTTGTTTGAGGAGTACATTCGGGATGGATTGGCAGAGATGCAGTAATGTAAGCTAGGATCGATCACGTGAATGCGAGTCTGGACTCTGCACTGCATTCTGGGGTGACACTAGCCGAGGCCGACAACCCCCCGGCGCATCAGCTGCCATCACTACTCGTTAGAGCCCCCAGCCTGGAAAACCTTTGAGAATGTTGCAGACTAGTATATTAAAACGACCAGCAGCGTATTCGATACGATCGTCTGAGGTGCTATCGGACTTGAATCGAATGGATGCCGGATCTCTACGGGTCACTGCATCGCTCCGTGTGGTGGGCATGGATGGGTGTGGCCAGCTTGAGCGCCCTGGCCCTTGGGGTAGGAGACGACTCGTGCGGCCAGTGCGTACCAGTAAGATGCGCTCATGATGAGCCTCTTCACTTTCAACGTCCGGATCTTAGCCAGGAGGGTCAAATACGTACAAGGACAGCACGGGTCATATACGGAGGATGCAGGGTGGACACTTGCGGATCTTGTGCTTGCGTTTGCCTAGGGTATAAATACGGTCCCTCCTCCATCTTCCATCCATCACCCGTTTCCATGTCTTCCGCTCCCTCTCAGCATAAACTGAAGCCCCATACCAATGGCGGGCCCTATGGACCTGACGCTGCCTCAAAGACCAGCAGCGAGGCGTCTCTCCAACGTATCAAAAACCTTCCCGGTTACACTACCCCAGTATTCAAAGGAAAGCAAGAACAGCGCGCAATGGTACAGGCCGACGTTGCCTCAAAGGTCGGTCGCATCGTCATCATGGATAAACCAGATCACCTCTTGATCTGGTTTCACTCTAGGGTTTCATCCCCCGCGAGCTGGTCGCCAACGAGGTCAATTGGTTCTACTCCCAACTCGGCATAGACGACACATACTTCCAGAACGAGTCGCCCTCTGTTATATCCGATCACATCATCGCCCTCTTCGGCGCCAAAGTACTCGCCTTCACAAAACATGATCCCAGCAAGCTTGTCATCGACCTCGAGCGAATCGATGACAAAGGAGACGGCGCTACTTTTATTCATACAAGTCGTCCCGGGGTGACGTCCACCGAAGGCCCTGGCGCTACATGTGAATCAAGGTACTGTCCGACCCATCATACCACCTTTTGCCTATTGCCTATTGATGCCCTCCCCCTTCTTCCAGAATTGATGCCATGTTCCTAGACAAGTCGACGCCAGCCAATCGCTACCGTCTTGAAACGTACCGTTCTATGGGTTCCATTTCCGCGACTGCATCCCAGCAACTCCGTTGTTACTTTGTCACAAAGTGTCATTTCCCTGCCCAACCCCCGCCATCATCCCGCACTGATGGACGTACCGACATACGTTCCGTCTCTGATCCAGTCTTTCTCGAAAAGGCCAGCGAAAATACCCTCGAGATCTACCAGAGAATAATGTGGCAGGTCGAAAGCCGTTATGGCCCTGTCATGGAAGTTTTCGAGGTCGAGGGTACGCGCGAGAGGCGTCTTGTCATCGGCTACAAGATGGGCGGAACTTCTCGGTTCTTTAGGTATGCTCTCACGCCGGGTGCCGTATCTGGTCTTGACCGGTCCTCTCGTAGTGCTCTTTCCAATCTTTACCATTACTATCAGCTTTACTCTGCTCGCAAGTATGTCGAGCAGTTCTCCAATGGCGTCACGATAATATCCTTGTATCTCAATCCCATGCCCAATTCAACCGCCGCTCCGATCGAGAGCTCAATCTTCCAAGTGATGAAGGAAGCCTCGCTGTTGTACTGCCTTCCCGACAACCCATTCTTCCTTAATCCCGAAAATTCAAACCACGCTGTTCAGGAAGCTACGTATGCTTGTGAGTGTTTCATCAAGTCATCCGGGTATTAGTCTGACCACTTGTCGTCAGACTGTGGTTGGGTCTTTGCACAACACTTTTGCAACCGCCTCGGGCCTGCATATCTTCATTTGAGGAACGTCCTGGACGAGTCGAACCCTCTTCATGCGGAGGTCCTTGATGACATCAAGAGGCGTTTCAGAGAAGAGACTTTTACACGGGAGAGCATTGCCAAGGTCATCCATGCCCATTCGGAACTGGTGTGTCTGTCTGAAACTAGTCGTGAGAGACCCCTCTAATGGCACTGTAGATACGCCTGCTCTACGTAAACTTTGCCATGGTCCACTACCCGGTCGTCGATGATGAATCACTCAAGTATGTCTGCTCCCAAGATCCTTGAATGACTATTTGACCAAGTGTATCAGGCCTACTCTATCATACCAGCGGTTGCAGACAACTCAGCCTCTGACAGACGAGGAGTTATATGACAAGATCAGACGGTCGGTTCCTAACAAGCAGGATCTACAAGTTCTCGAGAGCTTCCTAGTTTTTAACAAGTACGTTTATTATACATTTCGGAACAGGGACGTATTGATCGTTACGCCTGCCAGGAGCGTTCTCAAGACTAACTTTTATCAACCCACAAAAGTTGCTCTTTCATTCCGCCTTACACCAGATTTCCTACCAGAAGTAGAGTATCCAAAGAAGCCGTTTGGCATGTTCTTTGTCATTGGAAATGAATTCCGTGGTTTCCACATCCGTTTTAGAGACGTCGCTCGTGGCGGCATCCGTATCGTCATGTCTAGAAACAAAGAGTGAGCCGGGCTGGTTGAAATCGTGCTATATGTTGTGCTGATCGGTTTCGTAGGAACTACTCCATTAACCAGAGGATGCTGTTTGACGAAAATTACGGCCTGGCGTCCACGCAGTCATTGAAGAATAAAGACATACCTGAAGGAGGTGCCAAAGGGACTATCCTACCCTCGTAGGTAGTTCGTGTTTGCTCATGTGATTGGGAGTTGAGCGATATCACTGTCTAGCATCGGAGCCAGCCCGAGGCTTTGCTTTGAAAAATACGTAGATGTAAGTCCGCATGAATTTATCGTGGTGTATTTCTAACGAGTTCGTGTAGGCCATGATAGATTTGTTAATACCTGGGCAGACTCCCGGGATTAAGGAACGTCTGGTCGATCTTTTCGGTAAACCCGAACTACTTTTCTTTGGACCTGATGGTTCGTCTTCTTCCTCTCCCTTGTGTGCCGTAGTGACGAGTCGTGTTTCAGAGGGTACTGCAGATATGATGGACTGGGCAGCATGTAAGCACACGGCCCGCGAATTAGTCTAAATACCCCTGATCTTTCCTCCAGTGCATGCCCGTCAGCGCGGCGCAGAAAAATGGTGGAAGTCGTTTACCACCGGCAAGAGTGCTGAGCGCCTTGGTGGTGTACCTCACGATACCTATGGTATGACCTCGCTGTCGATCCGACAGTACGTGTTGGGTATCTACAAGCAGCTCGGTCTCAGGGAGAAGGACGTGACCAAGGTCCAGACTGGTGGCCCTGGTGAGTAAATCCTTTTGATCGTTGGGGTCACTCTGACCTATGTGTTGCCGACAGATGGTGATCTTGGGTCAAGTAAGTACTATGCATTCACCTTGCGATTACCCTCCTCACGAAAACAAAAACATAGACGAGATCTTACTCAGTTCGGACAAGACTATCGCGGTTATCGATGGCAGTGGTGTCCTGGCAGATCCTGCTGGTATTAACCGTGAAGAGCTAGTGCGCCTTGCCAAGTTGAGGAAGCCCGTCGCCCACTTCGACAAGTCCAAGTTGAGTAAGGACGGGTACCTTGTCAAGATCGAGGAACACGACATCAAGCTGCCATGTATGCGACTGTCTAGACCCTCTTCCTGAGATCTTCTGATACAATTAATAACAGCCGGAGAAGTCATTCTGGATGGGACAGACTTCAGGAATGGGGCACACTTCAGGTTCAAAGCGGACCTGTTCGTGCCTTGCGGTGGACGTCCTGAGGCGGTCAATATATCCAACGTCGCTGCATTGTGCGATACTGAAGGCAAATCTCACTTCAAGTACATCGTCGAGGGTGCGAATTTGTTCTTAACGCAACAAGCGCGCCTCTATTTGGAGAAACGCAAGGTTGTCCTGTTCAAGGATTCCAGCGCGAATAAGGGTGAGTATTTTCTCCACCCCTTCGAGCATTATCTGACCTCATTTCAGGTGGTGTGACTAGCTCATCCCTCGAAGTTCTTGCTGGTCTTGCTTTGTCGACCCAGGAATATGTTGATCTCATGATCTTCAAGGATGGAAAGCCCTCCGAGTTCTATCAGAGCTATGTCAAGAATATCCAAGCTAAGATCACGGAGAACGCCGCCGCCGAATTCCAGTGCATCTGGCGTGAACATGCCCGTCTCCAAGGAGCAAAGCCACGGACCCAGATTTCCGACGAACTGTCGAGTTCGCTCAACAACCTCCAGGCTGAACTTGAAAATTCGGACCTGTTCGATGATCTCCCAAGTAGGAAAGGTGTCATGAGCAGAGCCATCCCGAAAACATTGGTCGACCAGATCGGCCTTGATACGTTGCTCGAGAGGCTTCCAGAGCCTTATCAACGCGCACTATTCTCCAGCTGGGTGGCCTCTCACTTTGTACGTTTTTCATGGGCCGTTGCATTCAACGATTTACTCTTTTTTTTCAGATTTACAAATATGGTGTTAACGGTTCGAGTGTCGACTTTTTCCACTTTGCTCGTGACCTTGCTCATTAGAATAGATGGGTTACCATGGACATGTTGTACATAGAGCCCGAGATCGGCCGAAAGCAATGTGAACGACCTTGTACGGATAGTTCTAAACACCTTCAACGCACCGCTATCGAATAATATGATATCGAAAATACTACAGACCCTCGTCGTACAGTTTACGAGTCAAGGCGACGTAGAACCGCTCCAAGTCAAATTTGGTCGTTGGATCCTTCACTGCTTTCTTAAGTGGAAGCTCCTCTTTCGGGGAAACGGCGGTTTCCGGTGTGGGGACATGTTCTACGATCCAATCAAACACTGCGGAGAGCTTATCCGTCGACGCCTTGATAACGGGATCGTTGCGACCGTCCTGCGTAATCCGTTCTGTTTCTCCGGCGTCGGACGGAACAATATCGGTGGCCTGGGCAAACTCGAGTCCCTGTGAGGCGCCCTTTTCTTGTTTGTTCCATGCACCGATGAACTTGGACCAGTCCGCCGACAACCAACCCTCTCCGGCGACGCGATTCGTCATGTTGCCTATCCCCGCAGGCAGCTCCACGTTCATTTCCATCCGTCGTGCGCCCCTTATTTCCCAATGATCACAGCCATCCAGGGTACCCAAAAACTCACCCCATTGCGCGCTTTGGATGGTCACCAGCCCATCATTTCCCCACTCGTTTTCTCGTTCCCATGGTGGGATAGATGCGTTGTAAGACGAATTTCCGGCTGCCGCTTTGAGGCGTTCTTTCGCTTTCCTCTCGGCATCGTCGAGGACCATTTTCGGAAACCAGAGTGGATGCCAAATGTTCATCTCATCGATGCGGGACGCCACGCTAAAGTACTTGACGCGAGGATCGTTGGGCGTCGACGGGTTAAACACGTCATTTAGGTACGAAGTCGTCAGGTTTGCGTATGCGGGCGAGTCGACGAGGGATAGGAGAAGGGCGGTAAAAGACGAAGGGAGAGTAGAGAGCGATAGACGAAAAGCTGGGTCGCGTTTCTCGGCCGCGCCGTTCGAATCATCTGTGGACGACAACTGCTCCGGTTCTGGGTGTGTCTGTTGCTCGGGGTCGTTGGCGTGTTGGTGTGTGGGTTCGTGCTGTTGGCGTCCGAGACCAAGATATTGCTGGTGGTGTTGATCTCGTCTGCGTCCTTTCTAGCGAGCATGAACGGAACAAGGCTTACCGCACACCAATCCATAAAAGGACTTCCGCGGTGGGGCGTGCTTATGGAGGTCAACGATAGGGGTACGTACTCGGTTGGCCGGATGTGGGTGATCAAGTGTCGACAGTCGAGTCCACCCATAGAATGAGCCATGAAATTGATGCCTCTGCCGCGCGCTCTCTGCTGAAGGATACGGTTGAGATTCTCCGCCCTCGACGCGATGGAACCAGTTCTTTGGAAACGTTAGACGCGTCAATATACTGATAGCAAGACCCGTGTAAGACTTACGCAGGTACGCCGGTGACGATGACTTCGGCACCGAGTTTGTGCTTGAGGATCGATAACACATTCGACCAGTAATGTAGACGTAGGCTAGGGAATGCCGCAGGACCTCTGACGTCGAATCCATACAATCCTGGGAGGAGGTCAAGCAAGGGAACGGAGGTGAAAGCGTGCATACCATGGCAAAGGACGATAGGATAGCGGGGTACTCTGGCGTGATCAAAGAGCGTGGGATTGTTCATTAAGCGATGGATGGGATCTTGACGTTCTGTGTCGCCCTGAGGGACCTGCGGCGGGGGAAGCTCATCGCGCGGGTGTGCTGGCTGAAGCGACGGGGTGGCGTCTGGCGTGAGTCTATCGTTGGATGTGGGTGCATGTTCGTAGCCTGGGACGTTTTGTGTGGGTTTGCTGTAGACATGCCACCCGAGATCTAGTGATAGAGAGTTGGATGAGTAGGCAGATATGAGCCAGGACCAGACGGAGAGTGGTAGACGGGGAGTGTGGAGAAGGTAATGGTTTGTGCAAGAGAGAGTGGATATGACGTTGACGAGACGGCGGAGGAGGTGGACGAGCTGGACGGGCAGCTGGTTCATCTTTGCTGCTCAACGTCGACTAGCTACTCATCTAGCTTATGTAACCAGTGCCCGTTCACCTCGTCCATCGACGACGCAGACCTGCACAGTGCACATATCCATCGCCGTCTCATCCCATTCATGCCCAGAATTCACCGATCTGCGGCTGACCTACACTCCAATCCATAAATACGCCTCCGAGGTGGCTGACAGTCCTGCAGGTTCGTCGCTTTCTTCGGCATGGGGTCCTTCATTCCTTGCGTCGCCGCCTTTGTTGTTTGCATCTGCCGCGTCCTGGCCGGTCGTACTTACTCGAAATCACTAGACATTACTGGCCCTGGCTTTTACAACGAGTTCTTTTTCGACAATATTCCCGACCCAACCCATGGTCGAGTGTACGCTTTTTTCCTTCCACCGTCTTGTCGTCCGTTCTAATCGATCACCTCCACTCCTCTTTCCCCAGTAAATACGTCGATCAGTTAACCGCGCAAAAGTACAACCTTACCTTTGCCAACGCCGACACCTTCATCTTGCGCGCCGACCATACAACGTATCTCATGCCGTCCGATCCCGGCAGAAAATCAGTCCGCATCAAATCCTACAAAAAGTTCTCGACTTTTGTGGCAATGTATGTCTGCGGAGCATCTCATCGGACTCTTCTTGATCGTGTCTCCGTAGCTTCGACATACGTCACATGCCAGAAGGATGCGGGTGAGCGTCTAAGATATCTTGCCCTGTTCATGTCAGATAGACCGCTTCTAGGACATGGCCAGCCGTGTGGACTGTGAGTTACTTACCATTCCGCGATTTGCCACACAATTGCATCAATCTCCATTTGCAGGTAGGGGACAACTGGCCGAATCAGGTAGGCCATTGGTGGATCCTCGTCTCCAGAGTAGGCTGTCATGCACCATAGGGTGAAATTGACATCCTTGAAGGGGTGAACGATATGACGCCCAACACCGCCACCCTGCACACGAGTTCTAGTGCGAAAGCCAGTTTTCACTCTCTTTGGTTGCTTAACTCTTTCGTCAGACTGTCACATGGTGTCGTCGCGAAATATGACAGGGTTTGTGTCACCGATATTTGCCGTCCTTCCTGTTCCTCATGACTTTCCAGTCAATCCAAGGGTCTGAATTGTGCAGCATACGAGACAGGAAATGCTGGTTGCAGCGTCCAATTTCTCGATCGGGCCAGTTTTGGGCATTCATTCAACGACGTTCAAGGCGGATGGTACGATCGGTTCTTTTCTCGTTCGTAAAGGCACTGATCTCATCATAGGTATGCTATTGAACGCACCAGCAGCGACATTAGAGTATATTTTTGGCCTCGGGATGACGCTTCTGTTCCTGGCCAGATTGAGTTGTCCAATGACATTGTTGAACCAGGGACATGGGTGGGTGCTTTAAGCATTGGATGTCACGTACCTATCGTGCCGGGATTCCTGAAAACGCTTTTGTAGGGTCAGCCTGCTGCCGTCTGGTCGAATGATATGTGTGACTTTGCCGAACATTTCGGTCCCCACAACATTATCATCAACCTCACGTTTTGTATGACTGTATCCTCGACTATACGAGTAATTAGCACTGATGTTGGACTACTTTCAGGCGGTGACTGGGCTGGTGCTGTATACCCACGTTCTGGTTGCCCTGATACGTGCGAATGTCAGTATGGACATGCTATCTGATTCTGCTGGTGTTCACCTCTTCCCTGTAGCCTTTGTGAACTCGAACCCAGACAGCTTCTACAATGCGTACTTTGACTTTTCTGGAATCAGGATATACACATAAGGGACTGGGATCTGGGCGACTTTCAGGCATACATGCGTGGCAGATGAAATAAGTACAAGCGGATTTGATACCATGGGTGGTGGCTCTGTCACCAACGAGACGAGCCACTCTTTTACGAACCATCATAAATCATTCCCCTGCATGCGGTTCTCGATGACCGCCCTAGACTTTGTCGATCTAATCGTTGGTCTGAACAGTTGCATCGCCAGCTAATATCGACAATTACAAGGTCAGGTGACCTCGTACTTACCTAGGGGGATTAATGCTCCGAACGAGACGCGTAACGACTTCGATGTCCCGCAAAAGGGCAATCCTGTCAGAATCCAACGAGACGTTAGCTGCTGCTCCACTAAACTCTACGAATAACGGCGCACGTCCCCGGCGACTGGCGACAGAGCGTCTCCAAAGTTCTGTGTTGGAAGAACTTTGGTCAATCTGGCGAGCCAACCCACGCGTGCCCTCGGTCAAATCCAGGCGATCATGGGCGATCTCCCGCAACGCAAGTCCTCGCTTAGTCGACAACTGGTTCTTCCGCAGAAGGACATGTGCGAAAAAGGCAGGACAGCCGATATCAGACGGATCGTATGACCTCCCAATGGACCCACCGATTGCCCCAGGACGAGAGCAGTCCACGACCCCCCTCGTACCTGAACTTGAAGCTATTTCCGACTCGCCCTCCGACGATAATTATACGCTAGTTTATCCTCCTAATATTGACGACTTGAATGACATGGAAACTTCTTCCGACACCGTTTTCGACGAAGATGCGCCCGTGGATCCAAAGAGAACCGAAACTCCCGCGTACAAAGAGGTCCTGCAACAACATCGCACCGAACACCACCGTTTCCAGCCGGAGCCGAGGTTTGATGCAACTCTTTTCCCGCTCATTATTGACTTCCTTTTGCATTAGTTCCGCTGATCCCTATGCAGCAAAAGATTGCTATGACGAGAATGTTTCATTGTTTGAAAAATCCTCTTTCCTCGTCTGCAATCAGGGTCAGGGAAAGCAGTCCAACTTTACGTGTATACTTTGTTCGACGAAATTTGACCGAGGTGATACGAGCGTCTCTTCAAACGAATCTGCATATATGCGCACTCTAATATGCAAGCACCTCAGAAAAGGCCCAGTCCGACTCTAACACGATATCCGACCCAAGAGAGAACGCGTTCCTCCTTCCTCCACGTCTCGATTTCCTTTCCGACACACTCTCGGAGCTTTCTGCCATCCCATTTCTATATCGCACACCACGCGTGGTACTTCCCGACAATGCCGTCAACCACCCAAGTGCGGGTAACTGGACGATTGTCGAGGACGAGCTAGGGCGACTTGTAAATGATGGGAAACTCGATTTTTCTTTTCTAGACGTCCCACATCTCGCCTCCATGGAATTGCTTGATTGAGCCTGATGTCGCACTTGTTTGTTTACACTCGAATTCCATGTCGTCGTGTTGGCTCTGTCATGCTCCACTGATCTATGTGTGCATGTGGTTCTTGTTCCGCTCGTTCGCTTGGGTTCTTCTGTTCCTAACTGCGTGGGGAATGGAAAATAAGTACGTGCACTTCTTTTAGTCCGGTTTTCGGTGCATCAATGAGGTCAGTGCTCATATCGTTTACTATCCGGATAAGGGCTTATTCTATCCCTTGACTTGCGTCAGGGCGCCTGTGGGAGACTCAGTAGCAGCCCTCGCGAAACTCAAGTGCCAAGCAAGTTGGACTATGTACATTGGGCTGTCTGGATGCAGCGCGGAGACCCTCTGTTGGGGACACAAGGTTGCTCGGGTATCGGTTTCGACCGTCGCGCTGGAAACCGGACTGTTTTGTAAGCTCATCCCATCAGCTAAGCTATGATTGAAAAAATATATTAGTTACTGGTGGGTTTCTACTACCTACACTGAAATTCAATGTCATTCTCTGTCGTATAACATGCAATAATCCATGGAATATTTTGATCGATTAGTGAGTAAGTAATACAAGTATAGGTCCAATGCCATTGTGATTAGAAAGTAAGTAATGTCATATGATCGTTTCCATATAGAAATAGCTTGTTGATCAGCTCCCTGTTTGGCAAGGTATTTCAATTACTATTCAAACTACATTTTGTTGATAAGTATATCAGAATAGTTTGGCCATTCTGAATAACCATTATCCAGCACACCACACTCTCCTTGATATTAAAATATAATTAACTCTCACTCATTTATCTATAGTTTAAGCCCTGCTCCTGAAATACTGGAATGTGCAGCTACACTATACTGTACATGGTGTACCAATGCCACCTCAGATGTTGCTTTGCAGCAAACATATTCCAGGTTGAAAATTTCCTATCCTACTCTTCAAGTACTCTTCACATCAGCAAAGCCATGATTTTACCACAGTGTTACAGTGGATACAGTGCTGTACAATGCTGTACATTGACTATAGTCATTGTCAGGCACTCACAATATTTGTCCTATATCAAAAAAAAAACACTTTTAAACACTTTTGATGTGACTATACAGTAGGGACCTACAGTAACTATGACACTATGGTTGTAGAGCACTGTACTGTACTGTACATCACTGTGCAGTTACTTTTGGATTTGCTGATGCAGGCAAACCTTGCTTCTCTATCTCAAGATCATACTAGGGATGACTATGTTGTAATATGTATTTGTTTTGAAGCACAAGCCCATATGTCCTTACACAGTTATTTCTCAAGTCCTGTATTCTTCACCATTTTCAGCTACATCCAAGTAGAATGTAGTGCCAAAGTCTCTTGAACTCTTTCTTTTCATCTCTGATGTATATGATATGTACGAAGTCTTGATATGAAATATGCATCCCTATCTTTTTTCCACCTCTGTTTTTTTGAAGTGCATGGAGACCATCATAAAGCACCTTGCTATACAGCATATATTGATTTTTCAAGTATAACTCATACACTATTTCCATTCAACAAACAATTCTTGAGTACCAATGCATGAGTCATTTAGGTTCCAGGTTCCAAATCTCAAGAGTTACCACTGATCAACTGCAAGCCTGTGCAATCACTACCTAGGGGATACAAGAGATCATCAACCAGTGTTAGCATAGAGAAAGTCCTTATCAAGGTAGTTGTTGAGAGAAGACAACTGAGAGATGAACACAATCAGTTGAGCTGAAGCATGGAATGACATGCAAATATAACCAAAGCTGATCCATGGGAAGTGTCTCATTAGAGGTGGACATTGGGGATGACATTCATTACCTGTCAAAGTTCAGGTGTTAACAGTATACTCACTTGTACAAGTAAGAGCATACCTCATAGTCCACTGCCATTGCCACCAGCCATTTGTATTCATGGTTGCCACATCATACCATTCATGTTTCCATGAATTACTTAGAGGGTGGGCATGGACAGTGAAACTAGGAGCAATTATGAATGAATCATGGTAATCTTTCTGTTTAAGATGAATCTTGTACACATAGAGAGCCTTGAATAGGAGACAGACATCTAGTGGAGATCTTTTTTGACAGCCAAAAGTGTACGGGCTCTGGAGAGTCTCATTGGTGATGGAGGTAGTCAGCTGATGCCCCACAAAGGTCAGGCAGCCCGGGCTTTTCCTGGTTCCAGACAGAGACGGAGTTACAAGATATCCATCACTTGATTGGAAAGTCTGATGTGAAGGGGCTAAGTATTGCCTTTGCGACCAAGAATCCTGTTGGATGTTAGATGCTATGTACATCACCAGCCGTCGACGACAGTACGGACGAGTGAACGCTCTCGCCACAACCTCGCCGGAACCCTCCCGTTTTCGCCAACGTCGAGCGCGAGATGTTCCAAAAGGGTAACGCCAAGGGAGCGGCAACTAAATTGCCGCGGCCCCTCCGGTTTGCTGAGCTCGCTGAGCCGAGTAAGGTCGGGTCCAACCAAGACTCCTAGTTGCAGCACCGCTCACCTGCGATGTCAACAAATGCGTCTTCAGCTCCGTATGTTATCATCGTCACTTCCTCCTCGCCATTTGCATAGTCAGGTTGTCGATATACGTCTGCAGTGTGGCGTTCTCGGACGTGAGCTTCTCGACGTCGGCTTGAACGCTATGCACGCGCGTCACGAGCGCTAGCGGGGACCAAGACGACGGGTTCATATTGCACAGAATTTTGCTGAGGGCATAACCCACCTCTGAGATCGCTTTGTGCGGCTATGATGTCTCTACAAAAAATGTCAGCGCACTTCTAGACAGATAGAATCAAAGCGCCTACTTAAGTACTTGCTCTTTCCGGATCGCATCTCTGACTATGTCACCAGATTCTGCTTTGGAAATTGCCCAGGCGGTGCTTTCTTCGAAATCGTTGAGCGCCATCGACGGACGTTGCAAAGTTGATGATCGGACTTATGAAGATGTTTGGTTTCTCGGAAGTGGATAACCAGAGTGACAAAAAAGTCTCTCTGGCGGGGAGTCGAACCCCGCTCTCCCGCGGTCTTGTACGCTGTACCTGACAGGCGGGTGTACTATCCGATATACTACCAGAGACATGTTAAGTAATTATGCTTTTCACCACATGTGATGTCAATAGTCGTTGCAAGACACTTTTCACGAGTAACTAGGCCGAAATCAGGATCTACTCGGTATATACTCTCTAGCCCAGCTTGCAGTGGCCACGCTCGCATTTAACAATGGATCCAGCGGCTCAAGTTTCCAGCTACGTTCGGTGGAGTTCAATGGAGGATACATAGCAATCGCGGCTAATGCCAAGTAGGTGTGATACGGATCTTGAGACATGTATCAGTGATCCATCGGACAGAAGTTGCAAAGGCTCCTGACCGGGATGTTCCTTTGGCGCCTTCGAAATCCCGCCGAATTTGAATTGACAAGACGCTATAAATTTGCAAAGGGACGATTCACACACAAACCCCCGCACTCCAAGGATCTAGCAATGTTTCAAGGGACAAAAGTGGCGAAGAGAGAGTGCCATCGAGCTTACCAATAGCGAAGCACCACACCAAAAACAATAACAAGCATCTGCTTCTTTGTTTGTCCGCCCACGGTAACCGCCCGACGATACCTGATTTTGAGTCAGCCAACGTATCGTCTGTTTCCTCTCGCGGTCGGAGAGGCAGGAGCCTTGACCAGCGAGGAAGATCGCCGCCAATGCGCAATATGTAGGACCCCCTGAAATCATTATCATTAGAACCAAGTATGGGGGTTGCAACGAACTATACCTGCAGCCTCGGCGAAAGGGACCTGGCCGTACCCGCCTTCATAAGACTGAAGCAACCATTAGTCAGAGTTCACGCGTGACTTGGGTTTACCACTTACTCTGCAGGCGGCGATGAACCTTAAGGCAGGCTCGATCCGTACACCCGACCAATCATCCAGTATGCTACTGATCACAAACGCGCAATATGTGGTTCGGACGTCCGCATCTCCCCCGTAAGGTTCAGAGGAGAAACTATAAAATACCAACCACCCTTGGTTGCTGGATTCCACACGGAAGCTAGTCAACAGATCTCACCTCCCATCCTCGTTCTGGCAAGTTCGCAGGCATTTGATGATCCCCTGACGATCTAATTGGGAGAAGTCATCGCGAAGTATTGCGAGCGACAACAACGCGGTGTATGTTAAAATGACATGGGGAGAATCCACAGAGCTCTCGGAATAGTTGGTCTAGTTAGCTTGTCAGAAGATATTCATTCAGAATAACGAAAAAGCCAGCTACATCCTCTACACTCGTCGTCATGTAATTCCCTGGTCGGAAACCACTTCCACACGGCCCCTCTGAGAGTTAAATGTTGTCAATCTCTCAAGGCCTGTGTATAGAGCTTCTTACTGATTTGCTGTTCCCATATCCACTGCCGCCAACCCTCCTTATCTTGTGTGTTCGTACTTTCGTTTGCGAGTTGGCCCGTCAAGTCCAACGACCCCAGACAATAGAAAGCTAAGGCCATCCTATCGCATTATTATTACGGTTTGTTGCCAAGATCACAACGAACGTCATACTTGGATGGATCGATGTCGATCTGAGAGCTTGGCAATCCAAGTAGACATCTTTTACAATGAGTTGCGTGTGCGCCTGTGGCTAACGGAGGCGAGGAATCCATGTTGATATTGATATTGAAGACTTGGTAAGTTGGGTAGATGCACCAGTTACCCCGCCGCGGACTTTATTTGAAGTTACAACTCGAGGCCCCTTTCTCTCTTCCCTGCCAGGGCCGGCTACTAATCAGGAAATTAACACATAGCTTATGTACACTCAATGATACTTTTTTTTTACCTAGCCACTCTCGAGCCAAACATGTTGCATAACATTCAAAAATTCCACTTCCCATAGCATATATTCATCAGTGTCAGTCTTAGGCTATACTGGAGTTTCATTGCACGAAAAGACTGTAATTATAGGAATCCTCCCATTGCAAACCTAACTACTGTATCTGTCTTGCAATACTTTGTTCTACTGGTTAGATGTTGTTATGATACACCACTAAAGCATACCCTTTTTCACTTTCATTACCTTACATTCGCTTTGGACTTCAACTTTTGAGCATCACGTGACTTGCACGTGACTGCGGGAACAACACATGATAGGGCTAGACCCTGGACATGGGCCCACATTATTTCCCTTATCTATTCCCACGGTAATCTCCGTGTGCTTCCTTATCCCACAGTCATTTCTGTCATTAGACTTCTCTTCCTTTTGATCGCCGTTTACTTTACTCTCACACTGTCATCCTAATATGTACTTTTATTCCCTCCTTATCTTACTGTACCTTGGTCTGTGCGCAGACTTTGATAATATATAAGGCTAGTGTAATCGGCTGAAGTCCTCAGTCGATTCCACTTGTCTCTACATATCCTATGGGAGGGAGATTAAGGATAAGGCTCAAACCGTTTTCTTCATTGAATCCAGCCAGTGGTTAGTGCCCACTGCAAGTTAGTATGAGACCAGTGCAGCAGCTTTGGCTAGAGTTCGTGGAGTATATAGCTCCCTTGCTCAAAGTCCATAACAGATGTATTGCATGCTGCTCCCCCACATTGCAATAACTTGCTGTTGCAATCTGTCTTGTGGTTTTATGCTCCCTTTCATTGCAACATCCTTGCCTTTCCTGCACAATCCTGCCCCCTCTTGCATTGCATCATGTTCCTGCCATTCTGCTCCCTCCTATTATTGGTTGTGCCTGTGTACTCTCTTTCATTGCAATGTCCCTGCCTTTCCTAATGGACTCATGCTCCCTTGCATTGCATCATGTTCCTGCCATCCCACTCCCTTCCATTGTTGGTCATACTTGCATACTTCCTTTCATTGCAATATTTCATCATGGCAATATTCCTGGCCTTCCTGCAAGGTCCTGCCCCCTCTCACATTGCATCATGTTCCTGCCATCCTACTCCCTCCATGGTCCTGTGCTTCCTTTTATTGCAACATTCTATTATTGCAATGTTCCTACCTTCTTGACAGACCCATACTCCCTTGCATTGCATTATATTTCTGCCATTCCACTTCCTCCTTCTATTGCAATGCATCCTTGGATCCACTTCCTACAGGGTCCTGCTTCTATTTCTATATGGTTCAGCACTTCTTTTCATTGCAACATTTCCCATCTTCCTACTCTCTCCTATTGCAACATATATATGCATTATCTATGTTTTCATGTTGCAATACTATGTTGTTGCAATGCATCCCCTCATTGATCCATGGTTCCATAATTTCTTTTACTCATAGCAGCACCTTGTTGTCCACTCCCATACTGTCCCCTATTGCAACATATCAATATCAATATCTCTTATCTCTGTAATCATACTATTTAGATGATTATCCAGTAGTTGCTTTTTAATGAGTTGCATGTTTCAAATTCAAAGACCAATCTTTAAGTTGTATGTATAGATATAGATATACTTTACATGTGATAAGAACATACATAGATTCTTGATATCAAATATATCTAATACTTAGTGATATATTATGTCTTTTTTTGCTTTTTGTGTAACAATTGGCTTGAACAAGAAATAAATACTAACAAATAACCCACTTTACTGCTTTCTGACCACTTTCAAAGTCCCTACTCATTTGCTTCTTTTCTCTTGTTGGCATATTCTTAAAAGAAGGTGGTGGTAGGCAGTTCTCCTTGCCAATATCATCAATGATATTGTTCATTTCTTCTTTGTGAAATGGAACATGCTTTTGCTTTGCATATCCAGAAGTTTCAATACTAGAATCTCCTGGTATCTTAGAAGCTGGTATCAGTGAAGCATCAACTGTTACAAGTTTAGTGACAGAGCTAACAAATTATTGTGATAAGGCACCAATATTGAGTTCTTGCAATATGAAGTCAGCTTCTTGGACAACTGGATGCTGATTTCCAAAGTCAAATTGAGGTGGTTGATGAGGAATGAAGGGAATTACAGATCTGGTTGATAAGTAGCCCATTTTGGCAGGTGTTGGCAAAGTCAATGGTGGTAAATAGACTAACAAATCAGAGGAGTATAGACTCTGGGGATCTGATCAAGAGTTCTTACTCATGGTAGTGTCCAAAGGGGTAGGATGGAGTTAGAGAGAAGCTGATTCATAAATGAATTCAACAACATACTATTATTCCCAGTCCAGAAATTGTCAGAGGAAGGTAACAGAGTGAGGTCATAAGATGGAAGGTCAATCAGATAGAGTTCCTGATATATTGTAAAGTCTCTTGCATATGGTTGCAATACAAAAGTTGGGCATATTAGTGATGGTGTGTTAATGGCTGAATCCATGCTTGGCATTACAATACTGGGGGTTCTAATGCTGGGTGGTGGTGCAACAGTGTCTATATATGATTGTAACATAGATATTGGGTAAGTTAGTGATAATATATTAATAGTCAAACCTAGGCTTGGGATTGGAATACTAGTGGAAGTTTTAATGCTGGTCAGCATTACTGGGTTGATTGATGTTGCAATGCTGGGTGGTAATACAATGGTACCACTACCATAAGTGAACTATATTCCAATAGAAGGTATATTTATTGATATTGCAACACTGGCAGGTAATGCAACAGTGTTATTACTATGAGTGGGCTGTGTTGGTGCAGTAAGTATGTTGGGTGATGTTGCAATGCTGGCTGGTAATACAATGATATCAGGCTGTGTTGGAGTAATGCATATATTAGATAAGCCAGATGTCATATTTGCTTCATCGTTATCTTTATTATATTTATTATTCTTTTCCTCTTCTTTTTTTCCATTCTTGTTGTTCTCATCCTCCTTCTGCTGATTATTGTTCCCATTTGTAAACACTTGAGGGATTATTATCATATCACCAATATTAACCAAGGACACTAATAATTGCAACCTGCTTATATCTTGAAATCTTTGCATGCCAGAAGCTGTGTAATTTATTAGTAAGTGTGGTTCCATATTGGAAGGAAGTTGATATTTACTGCCATAGACACTTTTAAGAAATTCATCAAATGCCTCAACAAAGACACTCTTATATTTGTCATAGGCATTTGAGAAATCCTAACCTAGTTTATTTGTTCTAACATAGATACTATCATAATCAGATGGTCAATAATGTTTCATATATGAACCAACAGACAGCACTCACCTAGTGATCTGGTTATCCTCTTCTGGCAAGATAGGATTAGATCTGCCTATAACAGGACTGAAAGATCATGCAGTTTTCTTCACTAGATACTCAAGCAAGTGTATAAGCATTGGTCCAAGCTCTTGAATATTCCTGATGATATATTGTCATTAGTCAGTCACTATTATTATTTGCATGACATTGATACTAACCTTCAGATGGCCAGTAGATCCAATTCAATGCCATCCTTATCTAAGTTGCCAGTATTTATTTGGAGTACCACTTTTTACTTTGCTTGCTCTAGCTTGAGTTCATTGATAACTTCTGATAGTTCATTGTTGAGTATGTCAATGATCTTCTTCCATATCATGATAATATTGGATGCTACAGGAATTAAATCCTTGACATATGACTCATAGTAGAACTTGACATAGATTTTCCAAATCTTCTTCATATATACTTTTGACTTCATCAAGTTATTGATAAGGCATATAGTCTTGTTGTTGGCAGCACAGTTTTCACCTGCTCTGACATGCCAATGTATCTATTGTTGAAGTTGCTGAATGAAATGTAAGCTACACTTCCTAGTAGTAATAGTAACAAGGTACTTGTTTTTTGATGCTTATCTCATGCTTTTGCAAGTATAGAGGCCTGTTTGTCAGTTAATAGTTGAGTGAGCAGAACATCAGGCAGTGCAATTGCATGCTCTGGCCAGCACTGATTCCATTTTTGCTACAAGATTGACCAGCACTGTTATGGACACACCACTAAAGCACTATACGTACACTCTTTTCTTTCACAAACGTACATTCATTTCAACCTTCAACTTCGTCTTTCAATGGTCACGTGACCAGTACACGTGATCGCGGGAACCAACATGTGATAGGGCTAGACCCTAGTCACAAACCCGCATTATTTCCCTTATCTATTCCCATGGTAATCTCCATGTCTTCTATTTCTCCCACATTCATTTCCATCTGACATTGGATCGCCGTGGACTTCTTTATTAATCTCCGTTATTATATAACCATATTTAGCTTAATATGTTCACACGTTATCTTAGTGTACCTTGGTCTGTGCGCAGACTGTTGTAATATAAAAAGCTGGTGTATTTGGCTGAAGTCCTCAGTTGAATCCATTTGCTACTTATGCTCATACGAGGGGTAGTTAAGGACCAGACTCATCACTCTATACTCAGCAGACTGGTTCAATCTGGCCCATGGTAGATGACTAGAGATTCGTGATCTCGTTAAAGCAAAGGTTGCTTTCCTTGTGCAAAGCCTTGGGTACTGGTGTATAGCCAGCCCATAACACTTGGATTCGACTGGTATACATGGCCCGGATCATAGGGCAAAGCGACGTCTCGATTAGTTATGTCATTTGAAGGGAGTACCTTCCGTTTCTATCTGTTTCCTCTCTTTGTAAAAAAGACCCACGACCTAGGGTTAAGGGGCATTCCGGCCGTTGCCAAAGACTTTATTTCATTACCCCCGGTGCCTTTAGGGGAGCCCCTGAGAAGGGCTGACTTGGATCTTGTAGTTTATCTATTCATTTTCCCTCCATTGTGAGGATGTAGTCTGTGCCAAGGTCGTGCTTGGTTTGCGAAGGGCGACCCCAAGACCGCCATATCTTGGGTGTTAGGGATCGTCTATACAACGAATCCCTGGCTTCGCACTTAGTCCCTTCTGCCTGGTTTTTAGTTCCGCACGACGGAACAAACGCGGGATGCACGGGCCTGACTGAACAGGTCTACCGGTTGTACAAGACCGCTTGAGTCACTCCTTAATCTCCCTTCCGTAGGACGTGTAGAGACAAGTGGAAACGACTGAGGACTTCAGCCGTTTACACCAGCCTTATATATTAAGACCTGCTGTGCACAGACCAGGCCGCATATAGTAAGTAGAG
>JBBPJN010000177.1:0-21173 GCA_038088755.1 Boletus aff. separans
CCACTTCCGAGGCCTTTATCAAGGTACGCCTTCCCCTCTCCCTCTCCCTCACACGCACACGCACACGTACACGTACACCGGCAGGCAGACCGCGAGACGACGTCCCTCGACGAAATGCCGCAAAAGACGGTCGACCATATGCTGCATCAGCACCACCACGACCCCGAGCTTGCACAGACCCACGCCACCTATGCCCGCGAAGAAATTGACGGCCCGCTCGGCTCCGCCGGCGTGGGCGAATTCGAGGGCGTCGTCGGCAAGGACGATCTCGGTCCGGACGACGTGCAGGTCGAGCCCAACGGCCGGGTCGTGACGAGGCGTGTAGCCCGCGACAAGACGACCGTGCGCAAGGGCGGGACGGGCGCGGGCCAAGCAAACGTGAGTCGCGATCACACTCCGCGACGTAAAGAGTGTCACGTCCATGGAACATGAGATAGGTTTGAAATTTGGAAAAAACCCCCTAAAAAGCACGTTTCATACTCCGGTGACCAACAAGAAGAAATCACGGATTCCGCAGCACTCCTTGACGTGCAGTTTTCAGAACGTTCGTTGTACAGTAACGAAATGTACAAGACTAGAATACAGCAATGATACTACCTATCGTGATAGCCATGGTACATGGAAAGCGTTTGAGCGATCAAGGCTTTGTCTCCCCGAGAGTCTCCCCAGACACGATAACCGGTCCGACCCCAAACTCACCATCCCCGGGCAGTGTCTCCGGCGTTGCTCCCATTTCACTTGGGGGAAGACGCACGGGCCCAGGCCCGCCAAGAACACCCGGAGGAAGTCTCACAGGTCCAGGTCCAAAGTGGCCACCAAACGGCCCAAGGTAGTCTGGCGGCAGCTGTACCGGTCCAGGTCCAAGTTCAACCTTGGAAGAGGACTTGTCCGCAGTCGTGTCCTTGGGAACGGAGGCGTGCGGAATGGTGACGTGGTACGTCGACTCGGCGAGCACTTGGTTGACAGAAGTCACCCTCCTGGGGTCAAAGTAACCGTGTATGTGGAGGGGGTTCGGAGGATACTTTTCCGTGGGTTCGATGCTGCAAGTTCGGTCGTCAGACCCTTGCCGTTTCATCGGGCGCAAAAGAAGAGAACAGAGAGACTGCTTACACCAAGTTGAGAGAAGAAGTCGTCTTGCGTTCCGAGGGCACGCCGAGAATGAGGAACTTGGAGTCCGAGAGCGCCGTGTAGAAAATGCCGACCAGTCCAGACTGTCGAGCGGATATGAGAATAGGATGCGACGCCATGGTACGAGCATATACGTACGAGCTGTCCCTTATTACCGACTTGCACTTGGGTCTGGCCTTCAATGTTGACAACCGTGCCGCTCTCTTCAAAGCCTGCGGCGCTCTGCTGGAGGAGCTGCGCCTTGTATTCCTCGCGAGAGACGGTCTTGTTGTTGACGGTAAAGTGGCAGTGGGTGGCAAACGTGGCATCAAAGGCGGTATCGAAGTCATCCTGCGTTTTTTTCTCCAGGATGCTCGTCAGGTGGGACGTCGCCCAGAGGGAGAGAGGAGGGAGGACGATGTTCACGGACATGAGGGTGTCGATGGAGATGTGAGCTTTGGACTGTTGGTCGAAAAGCCGCTTGTAAAGGACGTTTTATACGCAGCCCAACCACTCGGCATGACACCCATATTGGACGGGCAATGGCGCTATCCGTTTCGCTACGAGGCGATACGCATGCCGGGGATCAGATGGTCCCGCTGGGTCATCATTATCTGGTAGCCCATCTTGAGCAAAGGGCGCTCCAGACTTGAGTGGCAGCTGCTGAAAGCCCATCAGTGCTTACTCCTCGGTGTCTAGACTTTTACCCAATTCGACTCAAGTAGCATATTTATGTCTCCCCATCGGTGTTTCATCGTCACCGGGCGCGGGAGAGTCGACGCTTACAAAACAACAGGCAGGCTTTTGAGTCATCCCTGTCACGCAAGTGCGAAATCAGATTCTTACCGACCGCAGCTTCACTGACAGAAACTGAAGTGGACATATTACACGTCAATCACACTCGGAAGATGGAGAGAAAACAATAATAGTCGCCATTTGTATAACCTTTGTAAGATGGCGGTGAGGTATGCCACCATCAGGGGTTCGCGGTGCATGTCGGAAGGGCGAAAACAAGGATCGAATAGCATATCTGAGGAAACGGCCTGCCGTCCAACACGGAGAGTTTCAGCTTGAAGTTCGTCTCAGTTCGTCTCATATGAAACCGAGAAGGAAATAAACGCATATTACGTATGGGCCTTGAATCTACCGAATGGAACAATCATATAAAGTCACCAGGCTGGACCAGCCTCAGGTTCAAAGGAATCTGCGCGGTTACATCGTCCCCTGCTGGAGGCCGAACGACGGGGACCTGGAGGCCATTAATCTTCCAGTAGACTTCCTTGACATTTCCATTTTCGTCTGGTATACCGGTTAAATCAAAATGGATGCGTGAGACAAGTGTCGTCACCACTTGCTCTGCGGCGATTATTCAGCTGCGTCAGTTCTGCGGACAGCATGACATTACTGCGGGGCTTACTCATTTCCATTTCCGCAAATTTAAAGCCGCTGTGATGGCGTTAGACAGGACATTAACAGCCATGCGACACATACGTACATGCATGCGCGACTGCCGCCAAGGAAGGTCATCCTGAAGATGTTGAGGACACTGTGGATGTCGCACCGAAACCACCTACATAGATGCGTAAACACCTGGGTATTTCACCCCACCTTTCACCCCCAGTGTCTCTGTTGTTTCCTCGAATTCGGTGGCTTTAGAGTCTCCGTTCAGTCGGACACGTTCGCCTGTAGCGTTGAGCCACCGTTCAGGCCGCCACTCGGACGCATCTTCCCCCCACAGGTCCTTGTTATGATTCGCAGCAAGAAGGGACATGATCAATGTGGTGCCTTTGGGGATAGCAATTTCCGAGAGGGGCTCTCCAGAGACAGATTGGATGGGGCGATACAGCGGAAGTACAGCGTCTTCACAAACGCTGGAAAATGCATGGCTTGAACTGTCGCCAACTGACGAAATTGGACCACCTTACGTTCGGCTCAGCAGCGACGTAGGTGGATGCACCCTCAAAGTCTCTCGAACGACGGCATCGAGGTAAGGAAGACTCATGAGAAGGTCATAAGGTAACCCAACCTTTTCCCAGGGGCCTGCGATGTCGTGCGCTGCAGCATAACTCTGTTTTGCATCCCGTACTTCGCTACGCAAGCGAGCCTGCACGTCTGGCCTGCTGGCCAATATCCAGAAAATGCGACCTACAGCAGTCGTCGTGGTTTCGAACCCTCCAAATATTATCGTGCTAGATGAAAGATTGAGGGGGCCAGCAAGCCACGTGGATGATTATGAGCCCACTTCATTTGCCCTAGTAACTCTTCATCCGTGAGCCTGTCAGCATCAGAGGATGACATGTTCGCCCTTACTACGGCAAGGTTACCACAAGCGCGTGGGGGTAAATACGTGCAACTCACACATGATGCTCATGATATCTTTGCCTTTCATGCGAGAACTTAAACTTCCAGGGCCCTCTGGTTCAGCGCGACCCTCCATGATCGCCCTTTTCTCCGCAAAGATGCGCTTGCTCGTTGCGTCCATGACTTGTACCACGCGACGAAGGTCCCTGAGGGCCTCAAGTGGAGCCCAGTCCATTATTTTGTTACGCCAGTATAAAGAAAAGTTTCGCACGACAAAGGGGACGAGTGGTCGGACCATAAGCAGCCGGAGAACTGAAGGGCTGGAGGAGCAAAGTGCATGAGTTGAGTCAGCGGTCCATGCAATAGGCGACCTACGCCAGGTTTCTTATAGCATTCAGATATTCGTTTTCTTTGTCGATATCTAAGGCATCAAAGGAATGTCCTAGTGCGGCCTGACAAATGTATTCGAGAGCGCCGCGAGATAACCAAGGAAGTACATTGATTTCTTTCGTGGCTGATTTGTGTGAGTGGAGGGCAGAGGGTGAGGGTGAAAAACATACAGCCAACAGATGGCAACTGTGAGTGGAGCATGGTGCAGAGCTTGTCTGCAATGGGTTGGATGATCGGGAGCAGATTGCGCATATTGGCCAGCGAGAACACAGGATTAAGCATCTTGCGTTGCTTCTTGTGTTGTTCACCTTGTAGGATGAGACGTGTCGCCGGACTTGTGTCATGCAGCACAAACAGGACGACATACCGAGGGTCGAGATCAGGCCGGGGCCAAATATCAAACGGTTTCCCCTGTTGCACAGGTTACATTATATCTTTGACAGGAGTTGAACGCACATGATGAACATGTCGGTTTCGGAATAAATGTGCTGATCTTTGACGACTATGTGATGCAGAGCGAGAGGGTCAGATATGTAGAGCTGTTGGCTCTACAAAGGGAGTTGTGAGCGATCTTGATCTTGGCGGAGGTCTATGTTGGATTACCCCGAGCAAGGCGGTGATTTTGACCGCTCCGCCATATTTCTCGACCAAGGCAAGGTTGTACTGAAGTGCATCTTTGAAAAGCCGATGGTAGTTTCCTGAAGCGGCGAGTAGTCGGCGCAGGGAGAAAGATATAGTATGGAGGCGGGAGAGGTACCTGTGAGCCAGTGGTCCTTCTTTGGACCTGGTATGACTGCGAGGGGGGACCTGCGTGGAGTGAGGTGCTTAACGAGCGCCCAGAGGCACAGGGCAAGGACGCCTAGTGCGGCCAGGGAGGGCATGCTTGGATGGCTGCATGTTGGGGGTGGAGTGTGTTTGATTGCCATCCCGGCTCGGTCACACGCACGCGGGTGATTACATGAGCCAGCTGATGTCTTCCGTCCCACACCACACGCATGTGTAAAACGGCCTCACGATACGAGCGCCGGCTTCGAATTCCTCCTGGGGGATTCCCCAGAAAAACTCGTGTGCCCTGACCACGACCATCCACAATGCAGCTCTCCAATGATCTGGCTGCCCTCATAGGCTTTGCTTGCGAAGCAGCTCTCTGGGGTACTTGATGCGCTACACTCCCCTGTGAGTCCCTCCGTGCTAATTCTTTCCAGGAATAAATGCGACCCTCTTCTTCGTTTCGTTGCTCATCCTGAGGCACCGGCCCCTCAGCGATAACATTAACAATCCCATCATCTATATCAACTGCCTCATCTTCTTGTGTTGCACCACCCACTTTGCCCTCGAGTTTAACCATTTTTACACAACCCTGGTTAGTCCCGAGACCCTGATTCATGACGCAGCCATTCGCTTATTCGTAAAATAGAATGCCATCGGTGTCACCGGTTTTGCTAACGAAACCAGCTCGCTCGTAGGAGCCGACTTCTTCATATCGTTCACTGATCTCTTGGGCGATTTCGTCCTGTTATACCGTTGCTGGATGATATGGGGGAAAAACTATTATATTATCACTCTGCCACTCCTTACTGCAGTCGGCGGCTTTGGTACGTTGTCCTCTCCCTCGGAAAGCTCACTTTCTCTCACTCTCAGTTTTTAGCGTGTATCATTGCTGCCCTCGATATCCTCCTCGCGACCAACCCCACTTCCCCCACCCCTCCTGCTGCTCTGGTTCCTCTTAGCCTGGCGGCGTATACCCTTCCCCTCTGCACAAATGTCATCGTTACTTCCCTCATCGTTTGCCGCATCTGGTATACCTCCCGCACTATCCCAGACTCCCCGCTTGACATTGGCCAAGGCGTCACACGCCGTGCCATGATGCTCATCATCGAGAGCGGCGCCCTTTACCTTCTATTCCAACTCGTCTTTGTCGTGCTCGTTGCCACCTCCAACCCCGCAGAGGCCATCCTCGCCGTCATGGCCGTTCAAATATATGTAAGTTAGCTCATTCACCGATTTCAAATTTGTACCTAAATGCATCCTTTTTGCACCACAGGGCATCGCTCCCACGCTCATCATCATACGTGTGGGTCTCGGCATTTCTTCCGAAAACACCTCTGGTGCGGTCGCATCCACGCGCATCATGTGGATTGCTCGCCGTACAGAAGACACTGGAACATCAGCAACTCACTACACCGATGGACTGGTTACTAATACCGACATGGAAACGACGAAGGAATCGGACTTGTCGAAATCAGCAAAACGTGAACATGATACAGAGCCCGACGCCTTCGGGTTCAGGCACAGAGCCGAGGCGATACCCAACTCGGTTTAGACGTGGCATTAAATGTGGTGCAGCGTAGTAGGCTGCTTAGGTCCTACCTGATGTACGTACTCGACCCGTCTCATGACGAATAAAAAAAAGGTTGTATAACACCCACCCTCACTCAATCGGTAGACTGGGGTGATCTGCCACCCACCGACGTAGCACAGTCCAGTCTTTACATCTATGCACTGAACCAACGCCGTTGGCCGAGTGGGTCCAACTTCCATCCACGATCTGGGGGATATCGTCCTCCAGCGTCGTGTCGGCATGACATATAAGAATTTGCCTTAGATAACGTAGGCAGTGCTGGATATGCTCGAACGCATGCGTGCGATTCGTCAGATAGCCGACGCGAATGACGTCTAGGCAGTGGAGCTGGTGGTAAAGCGACACGAGGAACGTCCGGTCGTTTGGACCCAGACGCACGAAACCGTCCGAAGGGAAAAGCGTTCCCCATTCGTCGTCGTCGTAGAGCGAAAAGTGCCCCTCGCCTGTCTCCACGCTCAAGCCTGCGAGCGGTATCTCGACCGGCAGCTCTGAGGGAAAGTCGTCTCCCACCCAGGCTTATTTATGCAAGAGGACCCGTCAGCTCGAACATCGTTTCGAACAAGACCATGGACGTACTCCATTCTCGGGTCGTTGGCACGAGATCGTTGACGGTGTGAATGGCATACAAGGTAAATATGACGTTGAGAATTGTCACGGCGGCCAGCGCGCCGAGGCAAGCAATCGCCGCAGTCGATGGTTGGCGGAAAGGTCTAAACAGCAGGGAAAGACGATGAGGGGCACTTATTGTCGCGGGCGGTGACATGGCTTGATGGATGGCCAGCTTGCCAAGCGTGCCAGATATAACTTTTCGAAGTCCTCCCCCCCTTGGGCGTTGGGGCGGTCCCATGCATTGGAGGGAAACAACCGTATCGGATTTGTGGACACCGGGGATCCCAGCAAAGACAAGACCTTCCCATGGACGTGGAATCTTAGTTCGCCGTTTGCGTGATGGGTCTAGGCTGTATCGCGGCGCTGCAATAGCTATGCGTACCGTGATGAGAGGATACTGGACTTGGAAGTTATCAGCGCTGTCCTAGATACTGACTCCCTTGGCAATCGCAGACATCTCCGGTAGGGGCTGTTCGCCTCTTAATGCATGAAACGGCCACCTCAGCGTCCACGCTGTGTCCGCTGACGCCACAAAAGGGTGAGTTAATTGCCTCCACAAAGTTTGATGTACAGCTCCATGCGACGCCATGCCAAGGACTCGCCTATAAATGACTCAGAAAGAACAAACAGTCCTGCCATATTTCAGCTCTTGACAGCAAACAGCTGGCCCTGCATCAAATCCAGTAGGTCGCACCACCTGACGCATGACGCTTATGCTCATCTCTCGCGAGCAAATGAACAGCGACGACTGCACCGCTCACAGCCAGCGGGGAGACGATGAGATCGAAAAAGAGCACCTTCTCTCCCTCTCCGATGGCTACACCCACCACACCTCCATGGAGGTGCTTCGCCGAAGCAATGTATCCCCACATTGGATTGGAGTAGCAGTGATTGTGCTCTTATTCATCAACGCCAGCTGTCTACTCGTCACCATGCACCAGCTATCGCTCATCTCTGGAGTGCTTGGACAGCACCCCAATTTTGCCGATAACAGGGAACTTCCTCGGCCGGATCCGTATGATGGACTTTGATTGCTTGATAGACTGCTGCGCTAGCTAGCTTGTTATGGTGGCGCTGGAACATACTATTTTTAGCTTGCACGGAAACTATGCTCCCAATGCGAAATAGTTCCACATGGTACGGATGCCGTGTCTCCTGCGTGGTCGGGGCAGGCCTCGACTCGGCCGGCAAACAGGCAAAGGACAACGGCGAACGCCCACATTTAGCAAATATTGTGGAAGTGGCTGTCTATGTCAGTGGAACCTATCGCCCCTCTGGCGTAACCCACTTCCCGTGAGACGCCGATGCGTGTAGATATTTAACCTGAAGACGTGAACTGCACTTTCACAACCGCCTTCGACACCCAACGGCTTCTTAACATGCTTGTTTTCGCACCTACCTTGCTCCTCTCGTTTCTTGCATTGATCTCGTCCGTCTCTGGCGGCGTTGTCAAAGGCGCAGGTTAGTATTTTTGTCGGCCTGGGTTGCGACTCCTTGCTGATGTCAGTCCTTCTCGCAACAATAGCTCGCGATGTTATGGGTGCCGGTAAGTACCAGCGTCATCTGAATCATAGGCCAAAGTCGTTACCTCCGCGTCCAGAAGCTGGGAACCTTGTCGGGCGAACTGTAGACATAGGTCAGTGACGCACCATTACTTATTCAGATAGCCATCTCAAGTACCTACAGCGACAACGTCTGAACCTACTGCAACCGCCGTGTCGGGTGCCCTTCTTTGTGGGAAAGTACACGAAGAACTCGGCAGCTGGTGGAGTTGACCGTTGCAAACGCATTAGAGTTTACATCAAGGTGATTTGGGCGTCGTGACTGACGAGGCTGGAAAAATATTTGTTTCAACTTTGCCTGAAATTAGATTTCCTCGGTTGCTAAGTATTTGATCATTATTCACTCTGCTTCGCCCCCGTAAGACAAACTCGAGTGCGATGCATCAAGGCTGATGATGCCTATTGTGTGTTTGTGAATAGTGAGCAATGACGGTAGTTGAATCAAAATTAGCTCACCCGATAATCTGTGGCAGAGTCTGTGCAGTGGCGTTCCCGAGCCTGTGCCAACCGACGAGCAGCCGGCACCGTACATCGCTATATAGTTGAGTCAGGTAACTGCACTACTGAATGCTTTGCTCCGCAAGAGCCCATCAGTCAGTATTTTGAGTCAATGCAACTCGGAGCATTAAAGGATTTGCACACTGCCTAAGCTGAAGTTGTTGTCACCAGACTCTTGGGACACAGGCACAATTCAGATTAATAAGAACGTTCCCTTGCGGGCTCTAGCTCAGGCCGAGCAAAATACCGAGAAACTTATACATGAAAAAGGTCGGCAACCTGAGCATGAATCAATCTGTCAAGTTCACCGTCAGGCAGTGCCATATTCCAGACCTTGTTTCAATGAGGAGGCTACTTCCATCAATGTCCGCGGTGAGTTCGTGTTCATCTTAAGGCACCTAGGCAACAAGAAAGAGGCAGTTTAGAACAAAGCCGGAAATGGGAACGATACAGGTACTCGCCGCCCTGGCGATGTCGGCATCGCGCCCACTGGGTCCGAATAGGAATAGCAGTGCAAAGCAGAGCGCGTTCAATCAGTCTACTTATCTGCCGCACGGATTCGTTGTCCGTGTGCGACCAACCCGAATAGGTTGTACTCGGCGAGACAGCAACGAACGAGTCATCTCGATGATGTGCACAGGTGGCGCAAACGGCCAACTGCCCCTCAACCAAACAGGAGACTGAGTTAGATAAAAGGCCTCGGGGTGGGCGTTTCCCCTCATCAACGCAACCCCTGTACGCCATTGCTCGATATACAGAAATCAATCTCACCGTTATGCGCTGCTCTATCATCTCTGCTTGTCTTTTCTTGTGCGTCTTTGCATCCTCTGGCCTCTGTGTTCCCGTTCCTACGGCAACGCCGGTCAAGACCGTATCCCCGGTTAGTGCAGTCGGTGCACTATTAAAGAACCGGGTACACGAGGAAGTCTACCCCAAGAATAGGGGTCCAGCGGATAGTAAGTGACTTTGCAACAAATGCTGAGAATTAGCTGAGGCAGTCGTGGACTCCACCAGATTCCGTCGCTGCGAGTATACCGTCTATGCCTACGCAGGCATGAGTGCAGCGTAACTTGTGAGCCGGTTAATGGACGAAGGTTTCGGACAACTTTGTTTCTTAAAATTTTCCAATAGACCCGCGTTAACCTTGTAATAAATTATCCACTAATATGTGTAGCCGTACTTGATACGATAACCACACTCATAATTCCTTATTTATTTAGCTTCACAAGTAGTGGAGTTGGATACATCCCATTCGGACTCATCCTTTGTGCCCGTGTTTCTATACTATTTATCTCGAGGCTCGGAAAAACAACGAGAGTTGCAAGTATGCCATGCAATTTGCTCAGAGACGCCAACCACAACTTTGATACCCAGTCCAGCTATCAATTCAAAATGGAAGCGTCCAACAGCGACTCGCAGAAGTGGGATTTCTGATGCTGCAAGGCCCAAAACATTCTGACGGTGTCAGTGGGCAGTGTTTTGTTACCCGCGGAGCATTCGGTTCCCTTCGTAGGACACTGCACTAACTTGCTGAGCTTTCCTGCTACCAGCTGAGAAATGTGCCTTCAAATCACTTGAAGGAAAGTGCCACGTAACATAACAGTCACCTAGGTATCGTTACCTCTACCTCTTGCACTTCAGCAAGGAGTTCGTCTTTTACGTCAAAATCTAAAACGAGGAATGCAAGCAATGATCGCTGCCAAGCTGTGTGCTGTTGACGATTGAAAGTGAGTATTCTAAAGCCATCGATGGAGTAGGATCAAGCGTGCTTTCCACGACCAGCGAACGGAAGGAAGAACACGCTTCCAATCTGTGCCAGGGTTGCCTGTCAGTCCTCGTGACTGGTGCAAGGGAAACCCGAACATTACCAATTCGTGGTCACTCAGGATTTTACCTCCTGCATCCTGAGAAGCCCGATTCATAAGTGAAAAGAGATCCCTAGCCCGCTTGGCTGTGGCGTCCTCGGTTCAGATAGGACGGTCTCTTACATGGTGCTGACCACGATGCGCATGAGCGAGCGTAACACAGGTGCGATGTGTGTGTCTCGGGCCCCTGTCATAAATGTCGAAGATTAAAGTCTGGCGCATTTTAAATGTTTGGAAAACAGATCCTGCATTAACTTCATGCGGGAGCAGTAATTGCGAATGTATTCGTTTTTGTGATAATCTTCGTGGGTTGTTGTTTATTCACTCCACCTTTGTAAGCAGATGCATTGAATGGGATCCGAAGCAAGCTGATACAACAATGATGAACGTGAGCTGTGGTAAGATGATGGTATGGATGATCATTCTCGACATAGGCAGACGAGAGAACCCACCTTGAATGTGAGCATGCAGACACCGGGAATCTCAACACCGTCTTCTGTAGCCTATCGCTCAGTGGAGGTCATCTTTGCATGAAGCTTTTACGTGGCATCCTTAGCAAAGAAATATTTTGGCTAGATTGAGCATACATATAACGACCCAAGACGACCACCTACGGCTCTTTGCTAAACGCAATGCCGGCGTTTTCTCCATTTAATTCACCCATTGGGGAAGTGGTGCTTGAAGCCCACTACCTGATGGATACAAGATAGGGACATTGTACACGGATCGGTGTAGGTTTGTGGACTCTGAGCTGCCTTTCTGGAAGTAACTGGCAACGTCAATCTGCTCCCCGACTTGCACGGAGCGCGCGGATTGTTGGGGAACCACTGATGAGTGAGCAATGGAGAAAGTATCATAACCATAATAATAGTAAACTATAGGGATGTGAGTCCGATGCTATCAGAGAAGATGTCAGTATACTGTCTCTGGGTCTGGTGAATAACAGACGCTTTAATTTGGGGAGAAGCTTCACGCCATGAAAAGGACAGAAGCCTCTGGTAGGATGATAGGTCGCATTGACAATAAGGCTCGAAGACGATGCGTAACCTAGAAGACAGCGGTTTGCCATTAGGTCAATAGGGTGATTGGTAACAATGGCTGTTGCAACAGACCTTGAGGGTACGGGGGCTCAGAGACGCGTGTTGCGACGAGAGTGGCGACGGCGATGGGTCAGGAGGGGTCTAGTGGGGATAGATAACAGAGTTAGAGGGATATCAGTACAGCATCTGAGTTCGACATGACAGGCTGTTCCCCGTAAATCCGTTTAATCAATCCACAGGTCCTCGCGCGTCCCTTGGTCGTAGATTTGCAGGTTCCTCACGTTGAGCTCGCCATGGATGGCGCATCTCTGAGCATGTGGGACAATGTTGATGTGTTGCAGCGCAGATGTCCAAATGCAGCGATTGCCGGTTGAACGTTCAACGTCGAACAACGGACAATTTGCTTGTTCACCGCACTTTTGCTCCTCACGAACCTGATGGATGATACTCACGACGTCCTCTAACACTTATTATTCTGAGCCTCATACCACTAGAGATCATCCACCCTTTGGCCCACATGTTTCCTCCGAAGACTGTAATCTACTCGCTGTATTTTTTCCCAATTGCCCTCGCCCAATACACCCCATCGCCGAGGTGAGCATACCCATCAACTACCTGCACCGGGTGGCACTCATTCGTAAAAGATGGGCGCAGGCAGTTGCTCTGCTGGAGAACACGCTATACGTTCACGGCGGATTAAGCGATCCGTTCAACTCTTACTCGTACAGCTCTGCACCACAGATATCCGAGCTGTTGGTCCTCGATCTCTCCATTTCCTTTAATTCTTCATCTCCCCCGTGGCAGCATATCTCCGTTCACTCTTCGCCTGCCCTCGCCTGGCACACATTGTCCGCGTTTAGCCCCACAGAACTCTTGCTCTTTGGGGGTCAACCGGGCCCCAATTCTTTGACAGTTCTTACGAACCTCAATGATTCGTCATGTCTTCTCTCGACATCCAGCAAGTCTGCTCCATCTTTCCTCACAGAGCCGCAGAATTGGGCGAACGAACCCATCCGTAGGGTCCGCCACTCATCATCCTATGCAAGCGGCAAGGTGTGGTTAATTGGTGGTGAGAAGGCGGATGGTTCTGGCAATGCACTCAGTGATCACTACTTTTTCAGCCCATCTGCTCTGGAGTTCGTCCAGTTGCCGTCTTCGAGCAGCGCACCACCTGATATCTATGGCCACGCCTCGCTCGCGCTACCAGATGGACGTCTGCTAGTCTTCGGGGGCTACTGCGCGTCACGCTCGGACCTTGTGCCCATGGATACGGTATGGTCCTTGAACACCACTCAGAATCAGCTTGTCTGGGAGAAGCTCTCCGTCTCAGACAAGTCGTTGCCGAGTCCTCGTCGTGACTTTGCTGCGGTAGTCCTTTCCAATGGCCAAATCCTTATTCACGGAGGCGGCGATGCGCAGCTCCAATCGACGTACAGCGATGGCTGGATCTTGGACACAACCCGAAACCCCATGGTCTGGAACAGTGTTGCAGCCCTCGTACAGCTAGGTCAAAGAAAAGACCACTTTGCAGTCCAAGCGGGTGGTTATGTTTTATTCTGCTTTGGTGAGTTACACGAACCGCACGAATATAATGATGGCCGTTCATATCATTCACATCAGGATACGGTTCTTCCTCTCCTGCACCTGCATCCTTATTCATATATGACCCGACGACGTCCTCAATGGTTACGTCCTATACTGCACCCTCTCCTGGCTCGACGCCTGCCTCATTGCCGGGACCAACCCAGACTGGTTCGAGACCGGCTTCTAATGGAGGAACTGGCATTCCTCCTGGGATTTCGACGAGTACTCCGTCGCACATCTCCGGCTCATCCTCTGGTTCAAGACAGCGAACTACTGCTATCGCACTCGGGACAACATTTGGGGTCCTTGGACTTGTCACCGGTGGACTTGCGGCGATGTACTATGTGCGACGAGTGCGTAATCGTGACAGAAGCACAGCTGGGAGATTTCTCCCGCTTGCGGATGATCTCGAAATTTCCTCGTCGGACGGATCGGTGGCCGGCGTCGCACCCGAGGCAGCGCACTTCGAGGGTCAAGTCAATGAAAGGGTCAGGGGAGTTGTGATAGCTGATATCCTCACCCGCCTTGGCATCAACAAATTCCGCTATGGGGCTCCTCAGCCCCGGAAGGACATGTTTGCGGATGAGGACACTAGATCGTTCGGCTGGGTAGGCCGCTCGAGTACCACGCAGAGACAAGGCAGTGAGGGGACAAGCGTCTGGTCCTTCCGCTCTGCGCGTGCCCTGGTGCGTGGTATGATTGGCAGCGAGTCAAGTGGGGTAAATCAAGGGAATCACGAGTGGGAGAAGATCGATCAACACCGCGAGCAGGGCCAGGAAGGTTTAATTCGTCAAGGAAGTCTTCGCAGTCATTATTCTTCGCACCCGACCCATCGGAAGGACGAAAGCTTCTGGTCATATACCAATCCTTTCGAGGACCCTATTCAGGACGATGACTATGATGACTTCAAGTTACGCCCTAGCACTCCCGAGAAGAACGCGGATTATGACCGTCCTGTTCCGGGAAGCCATGAAACTGGAAATTTTGGGTGGAATGCTCTAGGCCCTCAAGAATCCGTTTGGGCCTTCTCTGTACATTCGCATACGCTCACTCCCCTCAGAGAAGTCTCACACGTATCCCTCTCGGAATCTTCTAATTCACCTTCGCCTCTGCAAGAACTTTCACAAGGACAAACAACTCATAGTCATGCGGACAACCCCGCGCTCTCTCCACCAAGCAGCCCTTCTGCAACACCCCACAGTCCTACTGCTTCACCCTCCTCTGACCCACACCTCATTACATCTGTTCCTCGACATTCGCCTATCTCAGGTTCCAGCTTGCTGCGTTCACAGTCTACATCCCGTCCTGATAGTTGGTGGTCACGTCTAACAAGGCCCCCACTGCTTGATCGTCGCACATCTATTACAACACCAAAACCGCTGGAGTTCAGAGATCCAACTCCCGCCCCTCCTCTGATCATGTCAGAGGAAACAAAGAAATCCGCTCCCACTCCTGCGCATTTCAACGATACAGTTGCTGATACACCTGCTGGACACGGTAGATCATTGTCATCCGCTCACAGCGGACGCACGGCGAACACCGACTCCGCGGAGCATCTGGGGGACACCTATGACGTTGTTCAGCGCCTCGCATCTGACGGATCGAATTCCCGGCGTGCGCCATCGCTGGGTTCTGCGGAAACAACCGAACAAGGGATGCTCGCTATTGACAACCCTGCGCCTTCCGAGACTTCTATGCCGAGTGGTTTACCCCATGTCGATCCGCCACGATCAACATTAGTCCCAGTTGACGCTGGTATGCCTTTGGACATGGAGACGCCCTCTCGGCCTCTGGTGTCACCGAAATCGAACCCAGCTTCGCCAAATAAGGGCGCCATCGTGAGCAGTAGAATCGACGCATACGAGCGCAGGTTGTCGCGAGAATTGGAATCACAACACATCCCGGCTCCTCGAAACACCCGCCATCGGGAAGAAGTACCATCACGGTCACGGCCGACGATTCGGTATGGCGTCGCGCCGCGTGCCTCGCTATTTATTGCCAATCCCGATCTTGGACATATTTCGTGACGTGTCGTTTCTCACATTGATTAGAAATTGGATTTACGGGACTTGATTCGCCAGTTGTACGCTGTATGCGCCATGCTGTGTTGTAACGACGGATTCGTGTATTCTTTTTGCTTTCTATGGACTTGGGTACCTCGATATCTCGTAGAAAGTTCTCTTCGGATGACCCTCGTACACGTACTTCAAAGCGACTTTATATCTCATGACGGCTCTATTTCATGACTTGCTGTAATGGCAAACCTCACGTCCATTGGCAGTTGCTATGTACAAATAGAGTCAAGTTGCCCAAAAGCCGGGGATGGTCTGCCGCGCCGCTCAGCCGGAGACCCGATTTGTCGTATCCCCTTGTATTCGTGCCCGTGCCTGGTAACCGATAAAAACCAACTAGTACCCTGTAAGCAGATGAGAGCCACGAAGACGAGGATAGCAGCACAACGGGACATATGCATCAGGCATGTATGCATCAGGCCACTGCTCGCTACCTAAATTGCCGGCTCCCGCCGCACCCCAAGTGGCGTTTCCGCCATCAAGAAGACCCGCTCAATTAAATCGCCGTTGGCAGTTCTACCGCGAAGCACCTGCGGACATGAGCGATGTGACTACGTATATGTACGGCCTGACCCAAGACGGAGATCAGTCCGTGCTGATTCGAGAAATATATAAATTTTATATTTATATGACGGATTCCATTCTCAAGTCGCCATCTCGTTATATCGGGCGATTCGAAACACGACATATGTCATTCGTGATTATGACACAGAATTCACGCAAAGTCAACAACTTGACAGGGGGGGAACGAGCCATCGATACACCTCATCATGCTTACCTACCCAGCGGAAAAAAATAATATCAGAGAGCACCAGATCCATGCGAGATGTGAGCACATCGATGCTGAAATTTGTTTCAAAGTCGAGTCGCCGCAATCGTAGAAGCACTTGGATGTATGGGTGTGGTGGGGACGGTCGCACGAACGAATGGCTTGACGGCATCGGGCAAAGCGTGGCAGGCGCAGGGTTCCGATGACAGGGAAGCCTTTTTCCGCATTGATTCGGTGGGAAACAAATGGCGGATGCATACATAGACCTCGGGCTGCACATGGCACTTTGTCGGCAGAAGGCTCGCATTTGCACCCGGATATCAAACGATGCTGGTCATTAAACCGTCACACTGGCCATCGCCTGCCATGCTGTGGAACCGTGTGACGGTACGAGCTTGTTTTTTTCTGTATGTGCTTCTTGACAGTTGGCGTGCTGTGCTGGTGCGGCTGGCGTGGAACTCTGGAAGACGTCCGGATATAGTCTAGTGCCAATTGCCATCTAAAAGCAGAAGGACATCGGAAGGTGGGAGCATACGGTGGAAAAGGGGCGCTTAAGCTCCGAAGTAGGGACAGGGATGAAACTTACAAATCCAGGGTTCAACATCGGACCACGAGGACGCACCACTCTGACGGCATGCATATATGCTAGGTATGGCTGCGAAAAACCATTCTGTGGAGTTGATGTTGCGTCCCTGGTTGAGATGCTGCTGCAAGGTGGCAAACAACAGTTTTTATGTATGACAGTCGTTGTTAAAGTAAGAGAGAGGGTCCGCTCGGCCGCCGGGGAAGATCAGAGTCCTAGGTAGCCTTGGTGCTTACCCAAAGAGTACAAGACCAGTAACAAGGTTGCCTTGATTGGCATTCAATAACAATAAATGTGCCTTGGTAAAGCCACGTCACAACGAACACGGTGAAAGTTGGCCAAGAGTAATTTTGATCGAATAGATTGAGGGGGAAACGTACCACGTATTCGTTTATTGAGTGGCTGGTTTGCAAAACATATGGGCTTGCAGCAGTCGACCTCGTTGCACGATTTCACGGGGCTTGAGATCTTGAGGTGGGGTACCCAACAAGGTTTAATCGTTCTGTCAGTTGGTTACCTAACGGATGGCGGAATGCTGTATAATAGTATTCATGAAGTGGCCTGACTGCCAACAGGATGGCCAGCGGAAGCATTGGTTGGTGAGATTATCCAGATCCCCTTCGCTACGCCTTGTTTTATTGGCCATCTCCAATCGGCGAACTTGCCTAGTACCGACTCCTTCGAAGGGTTCCAGATCCAAATATTACCCTGTGATTATCCCCTGATTAGGAAGGCTGTGTCAGCTCAGCTGGGTCCTCGAACACCCCGCCAAAATTGCGGTACAGACGCCGGCGCGTTATCTGCCTCGTGTGGGAGCAAAGCAGGGACCCATGACTGTTCAAACCCGCTGCGTGCCAGGTCCGTGCTGCGTACTAAACTCTGCACACGACGTCACCGGACATTTGACTACGCCGGTGAACGTGGCCACTCCAACAACGGCTGTCTTGAATGGGTGTTTACATTCATGTGCTTACTGGTACAATGCGAACAACCTTTACTCCTTGAGTTCTTGCAGCAGCTTCTCGACCTCCTCGGACTTTGCTGTCATATTCTCGAGATCCTGTTATCAAGTCTAGGCGTCAAACAAACTTGGATGACATGACGAGATAATCTTACCGCGACAAGCAACTCGACGTATGTCTTCTGGGCAACTTCCTTGCTCGTGCCCTCGACACCCTTCCAGGCATCCCTATAGTAGCGTGTGAAATTGAGCATGGCCACAGGTTGACAAGAATGTTTTCACCATTTAGCCTTTCCGACAAAGTCCAACAAGCCGGGCCTATCGGTGTTCACATCACCGACAGTCGCTAAGTGCGGCGTTCAGGGAGATTCAGCGTCGATTGATCCAGGACACACGAACTTTGCTTGTAGTATGCATAGTACTGATGCGATTGCATCAGCTGATCGCACGATCTCGAAGAGAACACCGCCTCCTTACCTTGAGCTTGGTGTCTTGAGAAGGCTGATAAGGGCCATCCTTTGGGAGACTCTGTACGTACTGGACGGCCTTGTCGAACTTTTCCTGCGCCGACAATGTCATGATTCAAGTTCAAAAGTGCTGGTAGTCGTTGGAGAACAAGCAGGCTGGAATGCGACCAATCGGAATTTATCTGATCAAGAATCAGGATGACAGGGTTCTCGATTAGGAACACCATTGTCTTATCACAAGGGTGGTTTCGGTCGCACACCGTAGGGGTCTCACGAACGACTGACAGCATTGACAGCAGTTCAGGGCGCATGCATTACATGACTAGTGTCGAGTGCACTGGTCCCGATCGCCCGCCTTATGTTCGGAGGGCTATCTGGGGTATGTGACAGGTCACGTTTGTGACAGACTGTGTCGGTTGTGCGGCGCTCATTGAGAGCGAGAGACGAGACAGCTCTTGATTGCAACCAGACGCCAAACTGTCCTGCTGTGTCCGAGCATGTCGTCCTTGGCGGCACCACCACCTTCGCCACAAGAGATACAGAGGAAACTCTCGGTACACTCCACTGCCAAGCCCAAGAAGGTGGGATATCCAGCGACGCTCTCGGCGATGCGTCGTGCTGATCTAGGGAATCGCAGAGTCCACCGGTCGCACATGTGTCTGGAACGGAGTCAGATTCGGATTCCGTCGTGTCTCCAGATCTGGCGTCTCCCACACATTCACAATCAGTGGGTTCAACTGGAGCACTGCTGTCTGGGAGCAGCTCACAACCACCGCTCTCCTCGATTGCCGAGCGCGCTTCGGGCAGCGGCGAGGAGTCTGAAGAAGACGACGAGGAAGAGGGAGGACCGTGGAGGACGGCGGACAAGGCTCAGTGTATGCAAGACTCTGTGAACGAAGGCGTTATTATCTCTGGCTATCTCTGGAAGAAGGGAGAGCGACGCAAGGTCTGTGCATCTTGGCCACCTGTTGATTGCGTGATCTGGATGTTATTGTAGACGTGGAAGAAGAGATGGTTTGTATTGCGACCTGCACATCTGGCGTACTACAAGACGTCTGCCGAGTACCAGATTCTTCGTCTCCTCAATTTGACCGACGTCCACTCATGCACACAAGTCATGCTGAAGAAGCATTTGTACACCTTTGGGGTCGTCACATCTGTCAGAACGTTTTATCTTCGAGCGCAGAGCCCCGAAGAGGTACAGCGATGGGTGACGGCGATCCAGGAAGCACGCGAGACACTGATGATGACTTCGACCCAAACGTCGCTTACTACGCCAGTAGCGATACCAGAAGCCCCAGCTATGCTCAGTCGCAGTACTACCGTAACACCGCCTCCAACTCGTTCCTTACACACACAAAATATCACATCTTCGGATTCGGAGGATGTCTCGCTGAGTGGTCAACAGACGAACTCGGCGTCTCCGCAGGATCGGCCGACGATCAGTGCATCGCCTAGTCGGCCAGCAGGACTGGTGAGGGATGGAACCACAAAAATGGTTGTTTCGGGGTATTTGATGAAATGTGGATCGAAACGACATAATTGGCGTAAACGATGGTTCGTGCTTTATGGGGAGAAATTAATCTACTCGGGAAGTCACATGGTAGGTTCAGGTGAACTGATACTGATCGGCGACCTATGGCTGATGTATGACCGTGACCGTGGCGCTGGACGTTGGCAGGACACGAAGCCACACCGCCAATTTTCCGTGTCAGATATACTGGACGCATTAGAATTTGACATGCAATCGCACAAACACGGCGGGGGGATACCTCCGCCTGTCGTGAGCGGACAAGGGTCTGGAGGGTCACCAGAGCAGCGAAGGTCGGGGTGTGGGGCGTATACGTTCAAGATCGTGACGACGAAGCGAACGCTATTGCTGTGCGCGCCGAGCGAGGAAGAGGAGATCAAGTGGCTGAGCGCTGTGCGGGCGCTGATTGCGAGGAGAACAGGTGCCGGAGTGGTCCCTGGAGATCATAGCGGGAATCAGGGCTCGAGGGCGGGGGGAGATGGGGGAGGGACGTCGAGCAGCGGCCTGAGGCAAAAGGTCAGGAACCTGAGCATCAGTGGACCCATATCGGAGGGGCAGTTGTAGAGGATGACGGCATTATCTACCGAGTGTCAGTCGTGCTTGGGTTGTAGTTGTACCTTGCGGTCTCACGTCGTGTCACGGGTACGGAAGCGTATAGTGGATATGTAAGAATTGCCTAATCGGTGGATGTGGGACGACGAGAAGGCGGGATGGCAAGTGTTTGATGAACTTTGTCGGTGGACCCGTTTGATAAGTGGCGTGTGCGACAAGCGCGGAGGTAGATGCGGGTCCAATTACAGACATAGTGGCTGTATCCGGGGGCCCACTCCGGCCACCCAGGTGAACGCCGGGGAGAGAGTTAGGGCCTTATTCTCCGACGCGACCGGCACGCAGAAGCTGGATGGCCCAGGGAGCGCGCGCTACCCCCAGCGTGCAGGCAGACATCGCCACTCTGCCAGCAAGCCCTGCCTAACTGCGGTGTGACTGTGGCGGCGAGGTAGACTCAAGACAGACAAGCAAGCACACGTTTTGTGGGTGGATGGCTGGATCTGCGATGGCTGAAAAAGGGAGAATAGCCGCGCGTGACCCGGACGGGACCAAACAAACCCCTTGGCAGAAATTTCCCATCGGTTTGGAAATCGAGGGTGCCGTCAGGAGGACCCCGTGACTCGCTTGTGTCCATCCGACCCAGTCCAGTGTGCATCAACTCGGTACGTTACTTATACTTGGCCCTATGCCTCCAACAGCGCGTCCCTCGTCCCCGCTTCCCTCCCAGCTCTGACTCATCTCCCCCCACCAATGCCACCTGCACCAAAGTCCCCCCAGCCAAGACGACCCGGAGCGCCCAAAACAAAAGGCGCTGTACGCGCCAAGTCCGGCTGTTATACCTGCAGGATCCGTCGCAAGGTCCTCCCCCCCTCCGTCCCGTCACCTCAACCCCCTGACTCTGCCCCCCCAGAAATGCGACGAGC
>JBBPJN010000178.1:0-21134 GCA_038088755.1 Boletus aff. separans
TTGGGTAGTCTTCCTGCCATCGGTGCCAATGATGACTTATGTGAAGAGTATGGCACTTCGGACCGCTCAGGGACCGTGAGTGAGTTGAGCCAAGCACCAATGAGTCAATGAGATCTCAACATTCCACAAACCAAACACAAAGATGGGCATTATTCGAAAAGATCGACCACCTTACGCCTCGGAGAAACCACTGCAACCACCTTTCCTTCGAAACTCAGCAGCTCTCCTCCCTTCGTGGCAACCGTATCGCTGTCCAGCGCCATCCCAGTTACTCCCAACAACTTTTCGACGTTTGACGACGCCATGTTCAAAGCGTCATCTTTGCTAATCAGGCCATGGGAATCAATGTGCACCTATGCGTGAACAGATGTCGAGTCATGATGCTGTCCTGCACCACACACAGCGTAACTCACCCAGGCGGCGTCCCATCTCAGGTTGCGCGCAGCCCAACTGGTCATCCACGGATTTTCCTCGACTCCTTGGTGTCCGATACCGACGGTTACTCCATGGGCGAACAATGTAGTTACGAGGCTTTGTTCCGTAACAGGCGGTCCTCGGATGCTCGAATAGAATGTCATTTAGTCAAATCATCAGGGTCATATCCAGTCGGATGACTGACATCTGGCGGCCCTCCCAAGTATATGGGAACGGTCTGGGAGGAGTGACGATAACGCCCACGTTCGCAGCTGCCAGTTCAGCAGCAACAAGGTGTGCTTCGCCCGCGCCTACGAGGGTCATCTTGATCGGCGTACTCGACACCGCCTCGACCTCTTGCTTGAGCTTCAAAAGACTGGCCATGATGTCGGCATTTTTCACATTGACGACCAGAGGCAGCTCTCCCTGTGCGCGTTCACCGTCAGATTCGGGATTCCCAGGGGAAAATCATGAATGAGCCTTGACAACAGCTTCGAACGACGCGCCTCTTTCACCCATGTACGGACCAAACAGAAGACGACGAAGTGCTGCTATCTGTGTGCTCACGCTTGGTCCTCCATCTTGGTGTGCGACAGTGACGTGAACGGCAGTGACGTCCTTGAGCACAGCCCAGTCTTCCAACTTGTGGACCCCCCCAAGTGAGAAGTAAGTACCTAAACCACCCAGTAAACCATGCGAAATTGGTGATGTGACCGCCGTTGAGACACCAGACCGATAGGCAGCTCTTGATACGTAGTGTATCAGTATGGTTAATATACCCTGACGGGACAGGCTAACAGCGCGTCCCGAGTCCCAAACATGAGACCATCCACGGCACGCGTGATGCTACCTTCACCTAGGACTGCTGGGATGGACCGTTGCAGCAGGTCGAAGACAGCGCCGTCTGAGGTAGTGGTCTCATAGGCGATCTCCTGAAGGCCTAGTGAAGTTCCCGCGGATACTAGGGCGGGGGTGATAGAGCCGCCTTCCAAATTGATCACAGTCATTCCTTCAACATCGGTGAAAGGAGCGCATGTTCCCGTCGTTCCCGCGCAGAGGATTTCCCCATCTTCAATGAAGACGGCGCCTTCATCGTCGGTACCACGAGTCTGGAAGACAGAATACACTCCGGATTCATCCCTCCGCCACATGCTAGATATATTTCGGAACAAAACGCCGCCAGAGGTAATTGGAGTCGCTTCTAGAGGAGGCAGTCCGACGAATTTTACGGCAGCTTCGGCTTCCTTGTCAAAGCTTGGTGTTATCGGCGCGGCCTGTCTGGCGTCACTCTTCTTTGTAAATGATGTCTGAAGTTGAGGTATTCCATCAATAAATACTTGCACTGGCGAAGCACCGAGCGCCAATGGATGGCTGTCCCAAATAACAAGATCTGAGACGCTCATCTTGAGAATTGAGCTTGAATCACAGCTATCACTTATAACTTGCCTGCATCATAGCCTGCGAAAGGTTATCAGTAACCAGAACGTGTTTCCCTCACGGAACCTCACATACCTTGCTTGATATAGCCAAGACGGTGGTCAAGTCCAAGCAAGTCGGCAGCGTTTGTCGTAACGGAGGCAAGGGAAACGTTTGCAGGAAGTCCGTAATAGTGAGCTTGCTGCGCTTCGTGCAAAAGCCAGCGAGATTGAATACCCGGGTGGTCACTCTGAAATGGCACCAGGTCAATGTCACCTAATGATAAACCCGGATTACTTCACCTTCATTATGACTTTTATACCCTGGTCATTCAGGATGCGAGGCGCAAACTCTGAATGGCGGTATGCTTCACGCTTGTACCTAGTGACAGTCAGTCCTGACTCGAATCTAGTACCTTTGATTCTACCTTGAGAATGCTGCAAACATCGCAACAGCGGGTGGATGTTCTACAAAGGATGATTTACCATTTTCAACCCACGATGTGGAGATTGGTCTTACCATACGCTCGCTTGAGGACGTCGGGAGCAAGGTATGCCTCGTGAGCATGGTGGAACGCAGCAACCGGGAACTGGAACTCGTTGGACAGCTACGAGGGGTGACATTATCCGCTCACAGGACAAAGCACCAGACAATGTACATACCCTCACGAAAGCGTCAAAGTCTACAGCTTCATAGCAGTGCGAATGAACCTAAAGAGGGGTGTTTTTTCTGGATAACCCCGTTTTCGTACCATGCATTATATTCACCTTGACTTTGCCTCTCAAGGCGTCTACAAGGGCTTCCCGTTGCAAATCCTCCGGGAAGTCGCCCAGTCCTTCCCATTCCTCGGCGAAAGCTTTCGAGCAATATTCGTCTTGCTTGTCCTTGATCTGGCGAGCATGTTCGTAGCTGCCGACCAGCTGCTAAAGCACGTACGATAAGACAGTTTATTGCACTCACGCTTCACGATATGACCACACGGTATCCATCCTCCCTCCTGAATGGGTTCTTGCTAAATTCAAAGCATTGGATTGAGTAGAGAGGGACCTCAATCATGAGACATACAAGGGTTCTCTCCTAGGGACATATAGACTGTTGATCGAGGTGTATAAATATGATTGGATACGCACCACATGCATACCTATGAAAAACGTTAGGAGCGACCCGAGTACAAAGGTGCGAAACGGGGTCATACTTTATATGACGCCAGCGCGGGGGCAAATCGTAGTCTACCGCTGTACCATTGAGGCCATAGGGTGGATCGACCAGCAGTGACGAAGCCGACCTTTTACTGGTCACCCGTAGTTTGATCACGAACGCTTGCCCGCCTGTGAAGAGAACATGATCATTCTACGACGCTCGGACTAGGATGGAAAACGATGGGTACCAATGGCATCAGCGGACCCCGGAAGAATGAGGGACGTGGTGACGCCTCCCGAAATAGAATGAGCGTAGCTATCGTCGTGCGTGTTCAAACCATCGACGGATCGCAACCACGGCAAGGCGAGACCTTTCAAAGAGTTGGAGTCATCGGCCCCTTTCAGTGCTGGTGAAGGGGCAACGGCGATGTGAGAATGAACGTCAACGATGCTTCAAAGTTCATGGTCAGGCCAGACGGCGCTCGAGTGCGCAGCCGTCCACTCACCCTGGTGTCACCCATGCACCCTGTGAATGAACATGCGTCAGCTGATGATGCTAGGCTAGTCCCCTCGACCATGTTCACCTCGGCGTCGATTTCGGTAATGTTGACCTTGTTCGACAAGGCGTTCGCGTCCCCGACGCTCTTGATCAACCCATTTTCTAAGAAAATATCCCCGCGAACGACGTCCTCTCCATTGTCCAGGCCAGTCCAAATGGTTGCATTCCGAATTAGAATCGACGGCGTCCCTAGTTCGTACCTGTCCGAGTGTGTGCGGTCATTGAACCGTGGAGGGGTTGCAGGCTTCAGGGACAAGGATCGACATTTTGCGAGCGCATCTGCAGCATGTAAAGGTATACGGACGTGAGGCCGAGAAATTCTGGCAGAGAGGAGGGGAAGGTTGATAGAGAAGTAGAGGGCTAAGAGGACGAACGCCACCAACAGAGGCCAGACGCGCTTGCTCGCCTTGCGGTCTGAGGATGAGCGTCCTACCGTGTGCAGCTCCATATTTCTGTTCGAAGTGTAGTCAAAGATGGATGATGGGCGCTGGCCTGAAGGGACAGCAACTCAAACGACGCTGTTAATTTATGCTGCCCGCGTGCATAGGGCGGCCCGCTGGTCTGCTTCAGTACGCAGGACACTTGGTACACTTCCGACAACACCCAAACAGAATACCTACAGCACCGTAGCCAACTTCACACTTTATGTCCAGCGTCTTGAGACCGGAGCGCTGCCGATGGTAATGAATGGTTGCATAGCAAATCAACTTGGTTGTTGCAAAGCGAGCACACCACAAGGAGTCGTCGATGGTTCATTTTTTGGTCCGAGACGCGTTGTGCAATGAAAGATTCCGCGTTCATGCGTAGTGACACGGTTATTGCTAGGCACAAAATCTATAATGCTGGAAAGCGGTGACAGATTATGGGTTAGGAAACTACACTCCAAAGTTTGGCGGAACGAGCGTATACAGTGGATCCAAAAGTCTAAGTACATTAAAACGGGGCAAGAAGCATCCTCCTGGGGTCTTCAATGTAATCGCGGACCTTGACTGCAAAGGGAAAAAGAGACACCGTGAGCGTGGGATAAGCAACTGCACGATACACCAACTGACCAAGGAAGGTGACGGCTTCCCGTCCGTCGAGAAGACGGTGGTCGTACGTGAGAGCGACAACCATTATTGGCCGGATAACAATTTGACCATTCACGACGACAGGCTTCTCCTTGATAGCGTGCATACCAAGCACAGCGGATTGCGGGAGGTTAATAATGGGAGTGCCGTATAGGGAACCAAAGACGCCACCGTTGGAGCTGAATACGGGCCATTAGCTCAATCCACAATGGGTCAGAAGAATGTACTGACATGGTGAATGTACCTCCAGCCATATCCTCGAGAGTAAGTTTACCGTCTCTGGCCTGCAAAAGTCGCGGGTGGGCAGGTTGGATCGGGCAAAGCGATGAATATACCTTCTTTCCAAGAGAGGCAATCTCTTTCTCGATCGCGAGGAAGTTCATTGTCTCTGCGTTCCTGACGACAGGTGTGACCAAGCCTTTTGGGGTTGCAACGGCGACGCTGAGATCCACATAGTCTCGGTAGACAATCTCATCACCCTCGATAGACGCATTGGCAGCGGGGATATCTTGCAAGGCGAGTGTACAAGCACGAGCGAAAGCACTCATAAAACCGAGCTTGATATCATGTTCCTTGAGTATCTCATCCTTGTACTTCTTGCGCATGTCTACAAGGGAGGACATGTCGATTTCGTTGAAGGTAGTCAAGGAAGCGGCGGCATTTTGAGATTCCTTGAGCCGTTCGGCGATACGCAAACGCATACGATTCATTTTCACCTAAATGGCGGTCAAAGGACGGAACGGAACAAAATTGGGGAGTAGCTTACTCTGGTCTCGCTGCGGCTGCCCGGTGCTTTGGATGGCGCAGCAACCTCGGGTTTTGATTCCTGTTTCGCTGCCTTGGGCTCTTTGGGGGCATCTGGAATGCTCTTATGTGAGAGAGCGGGAGGTGGCGTGGGTTGCTCTTTCGGCGGGGCTGCCTCGGCCGGCTTTGGAGCTTCCGCCTGAGCAGGTTCTTCGGGTGCCTTCTCCTTGGCCACAGCTAAACGGACAAGATCAGGGGATGAGTGGCGGGACTCGAGAGTGATACATACCAACTTCTCCAGCTTCTATTCTGAAGAGCTCTTGTCCGACGGTGACGGTGTCCTCCTCCTTTGCAAGGAGCTCAACAATCGTCCCGGAGACGGAAGCGTTGACAGTGACATCAATCTTGACCGGAAGCGCGTTAGTTCAGGGGATGGACAGCCTGAAAGTCAACGACTCGTACCTTGTCGGTTTCAATGGTGGCGACCTCTTCGTCCGCCTCGACTGTATCGCCGACCTGTTTCGACCATGACTTGAGGGTGCCTTCTGAGATGGATTCTGCCATCTGAGGGACCTTGACGGTCTCTGCTACAGAGTTCGTTGCACCGCTGTTATGGGCCGCATAGCGACGGGAATCACGTCATAGGACTGACCTTGCAGGAGATGCGATGCGTGGAACTGGGCGCGCATAAGATGCAAGGCAGTGGCATGCCTGGTGACGCAGGGCGGGTTGAGCAATGCTGTTCGGGGTATGACACGGAAGAGCGCACCAAGTCTTGGACACGCCAGAGGCCGGGGCATACCTTGCAAAGACAGAGCGACTGCGTGCGACAGCAATGATACGTTTTGAAAGCATCGTGGCTCGACGATATCGCAAACACGCCGGGAGAGAAAGGTTGACCGTATAGCCACAGCTGGCACTTTGGTGCACCGAGAAAACCCGACAAACACTAACACTTTGGCCGTTTCGCACAAATTAATCCTACTCAGCTTACACGGCTGCCTTTTGCCCCCATCTCTGCTGATTTCCCTTCGTATCCCTCCCATTTTACCAGCTCATCGTTCACATCCAGCATTCGGGTACCATAGAATTGATGTCCAGTCGGTTTCACTCGCTCCCACTCCAATATTTCACCGTTTGGGCCTCTCTCGAGGCTCGCCCCCCACACGCTGTATTGTGCCGTTCGCGTGTTGAAAGACGCCACTGGAGCCCCACACTGCTTACACCGAAACCTCCGTTTGTACTGCTTCAATGGATTCTCGTAGTAGTCGACGCTGGAAGGCTGCATGTGGTGCCACGACCAAACGAAGTCCGTCTCCTTGAAGTGTATCGTGTGGACGAACGGACACCCTGTCAGATCCATCTTAGCGAACGCCTAGCAGGGTTGGGAGCAAGCGAGAACTCGCCCATCAGCCTTTGGCAGTTGGTGCAATGACAATAGGCGCTGAGCACAGGAGGACCGTATATCGAGTAGGTGACAGCCCCGCAAAAGCAGCCTCCCTTGAGAAGTGGGGCGACACCCTCCGGAGCCAGCATGATGTAGATTTGTAGATCTATCGCTCAGGCCCTCCCGCGCCTTGCTCAGTCGTGCGAAAAGTCGCTCGAATGTACGTCTTCAAAAAGTCATCGCGAGAGTCTTTTGTGATTTACCAGACGTACAGTACAATCAGCGGTTCAACCAAGTCATACACATCGTACAATATCGACGGTAGTCGGAAACTCGGAGTCGTCGATAAAAAGAAAGGCATGCGCCGACGACCATCACTCCGTCCCCTTTCCAACCGCCCATCCATCCCACCCACTCCGTCCCCCAATCTTATCGCCAACCGTCACCTTATACCGCCCCTCCTCGATCTGACCAACGACCTTGGCAGCGATGACCGCAGCCGCCATCGGCGCCCACGTAGCAGCCACACACTTTAATCGTCCATACCCGAATGCATAGAGCTCCGCCCGTCCCCCCGCCGGCATCCGCGACGGATGAAACCGCATCGGCTCAAACGCCGACGGGTTCTCCCCATACGCGTCCGATAAATGCACCGCTTCAATGTCCGCGAGTTCCACCGTGGGCGTGACCAATGTGCGCCACCACGACCACGGCCGCGACCCCGACGTCGACGCGACGGACGCACGCACGATATGTCTCGTCGGTGGGTGCAGCCGAAGCACCTCGAGGACGATGGCCTGCATGCTCGGCTGCAGGCCCTTGTCCCCGAATGCTTGAAAGCGTTCTTCAGTGAGATCTCTCCCAAACGTGATTGCAACGTCCTGTAACGTGTTGTCGCGGCAACGGTAGATATAGGCTACCGTCACCGCAACAACGCGCCACATGGTTTCGTAGGCAGGCAGAATGAAATTGAGCGGGTTGGGGTACCGTTCGCGGTCGACGATCCATGCGTCAATGTGGGCCATCATCTTGCGCAACGAATCGTCTTGGCGCATCGCAGCCGCGTCTTTGAACTTGGAGTCTTTCCAGCGTTGGTTGATGACGCTGGTGACGTAGACGAGATCGTCGTACTGGAGCGCATCGAGATCTGTGTCGAAGAGGGTGGAGAGGACAACTGCAAAAGTGACGCATTGGACAAACGTGGCGAACTCGACGGTCTGCTGAACGGGCAGGAATTGGTGGGCGGCCACTTCGGCGCTTAGCGCCACAGCCCGCCACCTATCGTGCTTTTCACCGGCGCCAGCGATGAGCGCCTTGGCGCGAGTGGTGAAGACCTTGTGCGTCTTCACGTTGCCGCTGACAAACGTATTTGTCAGGCCAAAGGCATGAACGAGCCGTTGATTCGGCTGAGACCGGGCGAGGAGCAGGCTCCCCAGCGGAAGATCAGGAGGGTTCAGAAGGGCATGAATTTGTTCCGCATGCTTGTACGTGCGCACGCGGGGCATGAACAGGGGCCTTGCAGCCCACAGCGCTATCAGAGAAAGAGGGAGAACAAGGGCGAACCAAGACAACATGGTTATTAGTTCAGTCTGGATCGTCCAGCCCCAGTTATTTATCCTCTTTCCCTGTCTCCTTCGTGGGGGACACGAAACGGCATCGTTTACTCGTTTGCTGTGCGAGCGTGACTTCTTTTTGGCTCCTTCTAGGTCTACCCTGTACCACCGTAGGCGTTATATCCCCGAGGAAAAAGGGGGACCCGTGTTTCCTCCCCACGCACCCACAGACGGGGCAAAATAGGGTATCGCAACGAGAGAACCTCACAATTCAGAACCAAACACTATAAACTCTTCTTGATGTTCACGCACAGCAAGTACCGCGTCATGATGGGGGTGGGCAATGTACCCGTGTGTGACTTGCCCACACCAAGCGAGCAGATATGTCATCCGCATCATTTGGTATCACATTCAAGGGACGATGCAAGCGACTGCGCACTGCGGCCATGCTCATGATTCGAGAAACTTTGCGTTCTGAGTCGTTCTCCCGGGCGATTATCAGGCTCGGTTCGCTGCTGCGGCTGCGCAGTGCTCGCAAACCGTATGCAAAAACAATATGTACATTTGCACCCAGTACCTGCTGCGCCCTCGCCTCATCGTTCATCTGTTAATATAGACGTCAGTGTGAACATCCAATTGCTTGTTTCCAAAGCACAATATTGACGTGGGAGCATGCACGAACGCAGTGGCCCATGCTTCCAAATCTGTCGCCCCAATCTAACCGCGGCCATAGAGTGTGCTGGAGCCGAGGACGATGGAATTTCGTGCGTGCGTCCGCAGGAGCATCCGACGAGCAGAGTACTACATACATCGCAGTTCTCGCGGACTTGTCGGAGCCATCGCGAGTGGACGAGCGCACAGGCCGCGGAGAGCTCAAATCTAGATCGAGTCCAAATGATACCAAAGTTTATCCTCCAACGAGTGCACAAGGTATCTTTGTTGCATGCAAAACGAGTGAATTATGTCCAAGTACTTGATCCGCTGAAACAATGTCGATGATATCAATGTACACGGCCAACTAAAGTGTAAGTACCCACGACGGGAACTGGTGTGCTCATCATGGTGTAGCACGACCTCGTTGCACCAGCACCCACGTCCGACGCCGGATGAGAGAGTCTGCGGCGAACCGCCACTCCCGGTATCATACGCCACCACCCCTCTGCATGGGATGTACGACCCATGGGTGCTATGGTATGACCTCCTTCTCCTTGCCTTTCCGGGATGGCGGGGGCGCAAGATTCAAACTAGGCAAGCTTATCGTTGAAGCACCACCAAGAGGCGTCCAAGAGCCCAACCGTCGCGTACCTTTGAATCCCGCAGGCGAAACTATCCCGTTGGGGGATGACGGAAGAACGATGCGGTTGGGTGAATGCAAAGGAGTACCGGGCGTGGAGGCATGCGGCAAAAGCTTGGATGGTGATGTCTGTTGCACAGATTGGGATTGGGACTCGCCCTGACTGGCTTCCGTCAGCAGGAACTCGACCCACAGACGGGAGAACGACTGGTAAGATAATTAAGCGACGAACGCCAGCAACTCAGAGAGCATACCTCTGTCTCGTCCGTCTTCTCCAACTCCATGTTCTTGCTTTTACTCGGTGACGCTACTCCATTGATGCCCCTTCCCCAAAATGATCCGCCTCCTCCTGAAGCCCCGTTCCCGGTTACGCCTGCTCCCGATCCCCTGATCAAGCCGGCTCTCTCCCTCTCCGCGTCTCCCCATCCAAGAATAGTTCCGAGCAATCCCAGCATCTCGAACCTTTTCGGATCGGCGCGAGGAGTAGACAGGAAGGAAAGCAAAACGTTACTAACCAGACGACGGTCCACGTTGGTGTCAGAAGATGATTTCCGAAGACGACGGAGGGCTTCAATGAGGTGTTCATTCATGATGACAGCTGGCGAGGTCAAAGTTAACACGAGTAATACAGACGGTGGAGCAGATCAAGGAAACACCTTCATGCCGCAGCTTTCCAATGAGGAGGTTCTTCTCCTTGACTTCCTGCTCCAACTCTGATGTGCGTGATGCGTTATTTTTGTTCTCTTCTAATTGGAGCTGTTCCACGAGTGAGAAACATGTCCAAGTGCAAAGAACCAATACAAACCTCGGCATCAAGCGCGCGCCGCTTATACTCGGCCAATGACAACGTGACATCGTCGAGTTGTGTCTTGTAATCTTTCACCGCTTGGCCAAGTTCATGCTCTCTTGCTAGTCCAAATCAACATGCCACCCCCACACACCGACACTAAACACACCCACCTGTCTGAAAATCCTCGAGCACCGATTGCAAATTCGCAGCCGTCTCCATCGCCGCGTCCAACTCGCCCTTGTCCCTCGCCCGCGACTCCCGCTCAACGTCCAGCTCCCGCCTCAATGCCTCCGCAATCCCCCTCGCCTCCTCGACCGCCAGCCTCTCCTGCATCGTCCCCCTCTCCCACTCATCCCTCTCCAGCCGACACCGCTCCAGCTCGGCCATCGTCTCCCGCAGCTCGTGCGCGCTCGCCACGCTCTCACTCAAATCCCTGTGCCGCAACAAATCCAGCTCCCGTGCCGTCCGCTCGTTCTCGGCGTGCGACGCCACGAGCTCCACCTTGAGCGTCTCCACCGTCGCGCTCAGGTCCTCGTTTTGCGCCGTCAGCGTCTGCACGTGGAGTTCCCGACGATCGAGTTCTTCCTGGCCAACACATACACACACACACACACACACGATGGCGTTAGCGTGCCCCGCGCATCAAACGGAAAGGGGACGTACGGCATCTTGCTTGAGCTTGTTGCCCAGCGTGGTGCGCATCGTCGTCAGCTTGGCGAGGAGGTTACGGTATTGGGTGGCGAGGTCTTCTTTTTCGGCGCGCTCGCGGGCGAGCTGGCGTTGGAGTCGCTCGAGGGGGTCTGTGTCCAGGTCTTGATCGGCGTCGGTGTCGCCGTGATGGGCCATGCCGTTGGGAGGAAACGCGTTAGAGGTTGGCTCGCTGTCGGTCGAGGTGCGGGCGCCGTTGTGGACGACGGCAGGGGAGAACGGACGGGACGGGGGTTGGGAGGACATGGTGGAGAGAGAGTATGAGCATTCCGACGTGTCACTTGCGACTTCCAAACTGAGCTACCCCGCAGCGGTCCAAATGAACACGTGACATGAACCATATAGATGGACTCGAAAAGAACGAAGGGTATGTGGTAGTGAAGAAATCCGATCCAAATCCCAGCCAACGTCCCGTCTCACGTCGTCGACAACCAGCCCACATCCAGGCCCGTCATCGTCCGCATACTCTCAGGGTATGATGCCGTACTCTCCTTCAGCAACGCGGCCAGCTTTCGACAAACATCCATCGGGTAGAACAGGTACTCCGCCTGAGGGAACCCAGGGTATTTATTTAGAATCCTGCTCCACGCGCATCAGCATCGGGCCAGTGAAATGACCATGTCACCAAATTCAACTCACTCCTTGAGGTCGGACGTGGTCGACGGACCCAAGATCTTGTACAACACCTTGGAAGCATCGACAGTGCCACTCTTGGGAAGCAGGGCTGGTGCCGGAAGCATATACGATATCCGTATCCGAGGCTTGAACAACCAGATCTATGCCATGGCTGGTGAGTTGTTGCAATCTACAAGTTACTAGACGCGAGCCCACCAAAAGTCTCGGTCTCTCGTCCTCTTCGTCCGACAATACAAATCGATACGTCGCATGAGCCTGAACATGCTCTAGCATGTCATGCAATACAAATGCACTCATCGGAATTTTGGACACTCTACTCGCTAGCTCGGATCAGATCGCTTTGCCTGGCACGAGACCACTCACTGCGATGTAGGACTGATCGGCCGAATGGCGTACTTGAACAACCGATACATCCGCGAAATCGAGCTATTCTCCTGTCTCCGGTCATGTTGCCTGCCCAAGATAGCACCACATAGACAGCGTGCCAGGCGAGTATGTCCACCGCGCTAAAAGTGTGGCCCTTGTTAGCAAAATGGAAAGTGAAAGTGAAGAATTTTTTAAACGGCAGTTGCAAACGACATCACAAGTTGTGTCCTCTTGTGTAGCCCCCAACACACTATCCTTCGTAAAGAGGGTTGTTTAAGAGGAACAGAATTGCTCTTGGACGTATTGTATCAACCAAATCCACATCCCACCACCTCGAAACCGGCGGGGGCTTCGAGTAGTGGAAACGTGTACGTCGGTGGATGCACGACGATGGTCTTCTTCGGCGTCCGGGACATTGCGGACCAAGACGGCAGAAAAGTAAAACACAATTGAGCAAGCACTCACCTCCCGAACCCCTACACATTTTATGTTTCCACCTACAACCGCCTGTGCATCAAACAAAACGTAACTCCCTCCCACCAAAGCCTCGTCGCGTGTTGGCCAGAACCCAAAGCTGCTCGCCTTTCCATCACTGTCGCTCCCATGTATCCCAGTCTTTGCAAGGGTCTGTCCTTCAGGGTGACACATCCACGCGTCGATGAGTTCCTCCCAGTGTTCCGATGGCAGATCACGATACCGTGTAGGTGGGGCGGGAACGAGAGGAAGGGAGCACGAGGAACACGCATACGACGACGGGGAGAGCGAGGCAAGTTCAGAAGCTGGAAGTAGGGCCACGTCCTCGCTTTCCTTCTGGGGGACACCACTTTGGTAGCAACTGGCCTTGACCTCCCAATGACTGCTCCGGCTGAGAACAGACTTGGAGCCTGGAACTACAGGCATTGGAAGGGCGAGCGGCGGTGAGGGCGTACCTCCCAGCCGGAGAAACAGACAATCTCCATGTGTACCGCTGGAGGTACTGGGAAGCACCTCTGCCAAAGGCACCCCGCCAAGTGCTGAGCTCGAAGGCGATACACAAGAAATGAAGAGGAGGACATGCTTGAGCGTCTCGTGATGCTCAGCGACGTACGTGATATCAAGCGCACCTACACAACATATACTCTAAGACGCTTCTACGACAGTCATTCAGGAAAGACATACCGTGATTCACATCTTCTCCACCAGAGGATAAAGGTCGGCTCTTGCTCACGCAGCGTAATCTGCCTGATAAGCTTCGAACAGACTTGGAGGTTACCGGGAGCGGCAGGTTCTTGGGGTCTGAGGAGAGAGTCCTCGTCATAGAACCAAACCCCTCCTTCGTGCCACTGGCGCTCACGAATTTTTCCTTTGGTCGCAGCCAAGCGAGATGCGGAGCAGAAAGACTCCTGCTCCGCGACCGATCTGACGGTGGTTCGAGCGATGGGCCAGATTTCGGCACAGAGGGGTAAGATGCTCGTTTTCCATCGCGAGAGCTTCTCCCCTCGACCTGTGCCTCCGAACTCTGATCGTCAACCTTGTCCTGTACTGAACCGCCCGTGATTGAAGGCGGTGGACGGACAAGTGATGGCACAGCATCTTGGCTGTGCAATCTCCCAGCAGACGTACGGTGAACTAGGTGTTCTAAATATTTTCCGCGCTAAATAAGTCTCTCTCTCTCAGCGAACGACCGATCACTAGAAAAAAAAAAAAGACTGCCTACCTGTTCTTCAATATCAGCTGCACCGATTTCGCGCGCTGTGCGGTGTGGGTCAATGACCACGCTCTGGTCTGGAATTTCCCTCGCGGATGCGCGACCCAACAAGTCGAGCATATTGTCGAGCTCTGGATCAGTAATGTCTGCAAACGTACGCGCTTTACCCTTTCCTTGCTTTGCTTTCTCCATTTGCATAAGCTTTTCCCTGCGGAGTTCCACGCGCTGATTTGCGATTTGTGGCGCAACAACGTAGAGCCTCTCGATGGCATGGGTGATCGCGTCAAGGTCAAGGGATTTGGAAGACACGGAATGATCGCGTTGCATTGCCGATTCCGTGTCTGCCGACAGCGCCGAGATGGACACGGGAGGAGAGACCTTGTCTGGAGGATATTGCTCAATCAAACGTTTTTCGTCGGTCGGATTTTCGTCGGAAGACAGGTAGAGATTCCCCTCGGCTATGTATGAGGGCGGGCGCTCATTTGAATAATGATGGTAGTCGGAATCATACTCTGGGGGAAGGGCATCATCAAAGGATGGGCGGAAAGTGTCATTATTGGAATTACGGGATTCGGAGGGGAAGGCTATGATAGCAGATGGAGGTGATTCCGTCTTGTCGTGCTGCGGAGGTGAAGACGCGCGTGCTCTGCAGAGGGATACGACAGTCTCGAGTTGCTCATCAATGCGTGTCCACAAGAGAGCGGTTTGAACGCTTTCGGCGGGTGTAGGTCTGGAGCCGGAAGAGGTGGACGCGACGGAGGGTTGCAAGGAGGACAGCTGTCGCTGAAGAGAGGCGATGGTGGCAAATGGACCGGTACCGCATTCACCGTGCTGAGCGGGGTCGGACTGGGTAACAAGCTGAGCGGAAGTCAGGGCAAGGGAAGCAGGGAGCTGTTCGAGGTCGAGAAGAAGGGCGACGATAGTCTGTGCGAGATGGGCATCCTGCCTGTTCAGTGAGGGCACGATTGCATCTACGAGATCATGTAGCTGGGAGAGGAGAGCAGCGTCTGGGGGAGGATGATCTGTCGGATGAGGATAACCGTAGCGTGCACGGAGGGCGTAGACAAGACAAGACAGCGGAGACTCTGCGAGTACCTGGGTAAGAGGGACGTCGGGACCATCGGGCTGCTCAGAGTCATCTGGGGGTAGCGTCGCGGGGGAGGAGAGGGAAAGGATGTTAGCGAGGGTCATGAGGCATGAGTGATGAACTGCTGCGACGGATGCCTGGATGTCATTCTGGCACCGTGGGACCTGGGAAGGAAGAGTAAGGAGAAGGACGGGCTGCACGGGGACGGAGGACTTGCGTGTGCGGCAGTGGCGCCATTGTAGTCGACAGGCTCGGCAGCAAGGTCGTCGAGGACATCAGCCTGCAAATCAAGGAGCTTCTGACGGGGGAAGGGGGAGGGGATGTGTTTGTGGAGATCGGAGTCGTGCTCGACGCTGGGACGGGGGTGGACGAGAGTGGCCATGGGGTGTGTTGCTCCCCCTCGGACGGACGGGCTGTGTTATATAGCCTGGCACGTGACGGCAGTGCAGGGTCACCAGTCACGACTCACAATCGACTTGTTCCTGGGGCATGAACATCGACGGTCTGGGTGTGCGCGCGCTGTGCAGCAGGTGGTCGAGCTTTTCAGCAGAAACGTGGCAGCTGCGACGTGTCGGCCTTTTGATGGAGAGCGTCTGATTTCCCATGCTCATGATCGTCCAGCGAATCCGCCGTTTCCAGGTGCCAGGTGCCAGGTGCCAGTGCTACCGCTGGCGGCGGCATCTTCCGGGCGCTCACAGTGCTTGGTAGTGCAAGCACAAAGGGACACCGCCAGCATAAAGGCTCTTCATGGACGCCGACATGTCCATGGACATGGACACCAGCCAGGACTTTGAGCCTCCCCCAGGAGACGTCGTCCAATGGGTCGCATCCCAAAGCCCAAATCCCGCGTTGCAGGCCCTCATGAAAGAGGCAGAGCACGACAAGAGGAGTGAGTGCCACGCACCCGTCGCGCCTCGACGCGTCGTCTGGACTGACCGGTACCATCCAGCCAGACCGTCCACACCCGTCCACGAGCCCATGTCGTGGACATACCCACTCACATCCACGTCCTTATCCGCATCGCTCTCCACCTCCGCCTCGTCTGCCAGGAACTCTGGTAGTCACGACTTGGTCGATGCCTCTTATCACCTACCGTTCTCCGGTAGTAGCTCCTCTTCGTCCTTGCCACCCCGTGCCTCGCAGCTTTCTGTGTCGAGGCGCACAAAACCCCTTCCCGCCGCGCAGCGGAAGCCCCTCGCCTCATCCACCTCATCGGCGAACCAGCCGCCTCGCCAACACGCGAGACAACGCTCATCGTCCCATTCCACCGCAATACCCAATCCATCTACTTCAAAGGAAAAATACACCCCGCAGGACGACGAGCCAGAAGCGTTGTTTTTCATCCAACTTCTCAAAGAGACGTCTAGACAGGTGGACGAAAACTCCAAGATGAAAGAGCGAGCCGCTCGGGCAAAGGAAAAGGAAAAGCGAGAGCAGTCTCTGGGAAGGAGTGGCACCGACAGTCGCGCGACCATGGTCAAGAATAGTTTAAGCGCACGTCCTCTGACCAAGACCTATAGTGCATCTGCAATCTGTCCCATCAACTCATCAACGACGCTACCGCCGGGCACCCCCGCAACGGCCTACAAACCCGAACCCCGTGGACGCCCATTGGCAAAGACAGAAAGCCTGAGTGCGTCTGGTGGTAATTCTACATCCGGGAAGTCCACCCCAACTTCACTGCCGAGCCCGATTCTGAACTGCGACCTTAAGCTCGCTCCTCTTCCTCGGCCACCCGCCAGAGCGCCAAACATTTCAAACGCCAATTACACCACTGCTCGCAAGGCTAGTCGTCCATTACCCGCATCCAACGACACCGACAGTACGATGCAAGGCGTCATCGATCTCACTGAAACCGATACAGAATGGGAGAAGCCTACATCCGTTCCGATCTCGCGCGCAGATACCACCATGTGTATGGAACTGGATGACGACGCCAGCGACGCGAGTATGGACGCGTCGTTTTTCAAACCGGAGCCTCCGCCGCAAATCCGCCTCCCACCTCCCAAACCGAAGCCACAGCCAACACAGCCAACACGTCCCTCAACATCGACTCAGCGTACTCGTACTGGTCCACCGCTATTGGGTATGCGTCGTGCGCCACAACTTCAGCCATCTCAGCATAATCCGACTCAGGGCTCAAAGGGCGTGACGGTTCCGCGGTTCAAACCACCGTTGCTGGCTAATGCAGGAGGGATGATGAATATAAGTGGGAGCGGGACAAAGCCCACGATGACTACGAGAGCGCCTCCTCGTGGTAGCGCTACTAAAGTGGCAGTAGCGGTCCGAACGAGTCAGGACGCCGACTCGTCATTCGATGTGTCGTTTGATGTTGACGCTGACGCTCTCGAAGAAGCGATGAAGGCATATGATTGAATATGATGGATCAGCCCGACCTATGGTGCTTTGTTCGGAGTAACTACCCTCGCATCCACTGTGTTGTTGATCACAGGTTCGGTCACTCCAGTGCCTCGGGCTACTGTGTAACTCGTTCACTCGTTCCAGCTAACTAGCAATGATCTATTACGCTCATCCATGTTTTCTATCCGCACACGTACTCGTGTATTCTAATCGTCCCGTGTTCATGTTTTGTTGCTCGCCTGTTTCTTTGTCATGGCATGATCGCCTCATCGACGTCACCCTGGCGCTCGCGAGAGAGTGGTATGATCAAGGCATAATCAGGTATCCTGCTTTATAGTCAGGGGAGTACGATGGTGCAACTCGAAGACTGCTTCCCATGTGCGCTGTTAGACGACACGAGTTTCTTGCAGAATGATGGGCACACAGATCTGAACGTTGAACACCGGTGCTCTCAGAGGAAGCCTCGCTCGGGGTCGTAGAGTCAGTAGGGATAGGGATAGGCAGCTGTCATACTCTCAACGGATCCTGATCGGTGAGCGCGTAGCCGGATTTCCGCTGAGGTTGTCACTGGAAATTACGAGTCGCTTCTGTGCCGAGTGGCACGCGATCAGGTTTTCGGCGGACTGACTGATAGACGTACTGACCTAGTGCCGAGTGACTTGGTGTGGTCACGCGATATCATTCCGAATAATGGCGTTCAAAGGTCAATTTAATCGGTCTTCTGAGTCGGAAGCCTTGAAGCTTACTGTAAAGTTATTCGGAAGAATTTCTACTCGGTTCCAAGCATCCGAATAGTTTCCCCAATAGTCGATATTACATTGTGCAAGGGTTATAAAATGGGTCCTGTTGACTCCTCAGTTCAGTAAGCACTCGAGCTCACCTCCAGTCTTCTGATTCTCAACCTTCTCCATTACAATGCGTTTCTCTCTCTTCGCTGTTCTTTCTGGTTTGGCTGCGTTGGCTGTTGTCAGCGCCTTGCCATCTGGGAACTTGCAGCGTGACGTTCCTTCTGAGAATGCTGATAAACAAGCTGATCCCTGCCTGCTCGGCGTAAGTCTGGTTTCAAGGTTGATAGCTGGCACTTACTCATCAGTGTGACAGATCGACCTTCTCTGCGGTGAGTTGAACGTGTGACTGAACCTAAAGTAGATGCTGCTGCGCTGTAAGTTTGGTTTCTTATGATCGGGTACGCGACGCGTCTAATCAGTGTGACATTAGGGTGGAGTGAAGTGGTTGTGCAGTAATTTTCGTAGTGAGGGGAGGGCGGGGCGGGGATGACTTGCGAGAACGGTGCTATCAGTTTCATTTCGATGTTGCTTTGTTCTGTTTGCAATCGGAAAACATATCCAAGAAACCGGAGCCTATGTGACGTTTTCTATGTTTGGGGTGGGGAGAACGATTGTGGTGAGCGGCATTGCATTGGCTGCAGGATTCTACGTCGATAGACACTTGTATGTCGTGGGACTGTTGGCGGGGGGCATCCCATCTCACGTCGGTTTTTTAATCCCAGTGGGCGTGTGGGCCTAGTGACAATGAGCTTGAGTGCACCTGGTGTTGTTCCTGTATCTGGGCAGTTCAAGCCCCAATACCTTGAGTTTGCTTCCGCTCCTCAGCTATTTGTAGGTCTGGTTTGTCGTCGTTCTTGCGACTGCAGGAGGGACAATGCCTGCGACGATGCTCGCGTCCAGATGGCGGCGAACCAGATGGCCCTTCTGCTGTGCAGAGTGGCAGCTGCAGCGTGACAAGCATTGTGTACACTTTCATTTGCTAATCACCATTTGGACCACGCCAGCCAATGCCACCACCACCCTCACGCCGGCCCAGGATGTTCCCCACCACCCTGTTCCTCCTTCTCTTCCTCCTCTTCCCTTTCTCCACCGCCATCAAACTCGCCCTCCCCCCAGCTAGAATCCCGACTGAAAAATGCATATGGAACGCAGCCCACACACACGCCCTCGTCATCGTCACCGCCAACGTCGGGCCCGGCCCCCACCAACGCATCGACATCGACATCATCGACTCCACACCCCAGCGAAACGTCTACCTCTCCAAACGGGACATCAAGGGCGAGACGCGTCTCGCCGTCACCGCCCACGCCGAGGGCGAGGTTGGGGTGTGTTTCAAAAATTATTTGGCACCAGGTCCGTCGTCTGCGTCCGTCGTGTGTGGGGGGGGGGGGGACCCATGCGTGGGGCTGAAAACGTGTCGATGCAGAGGTCAGGACGGAGATTGAGCGGAACATGACGCGCACGATCGACCTCGACGTGGACATTGGCGCGGACGCGGTCGACTACAAGTACGTCCCCCCACGCCTCCCTACGCTCGCCCCCGTTCACTCGCCTCTTCCAGCGCCATCGCTAACCAAGAGTCCCTCTCCGGGCTCGAGACAGAGATGCGCAAGCTGGAGGGCGTCGTCAAAGAGATCGTGGACGAGCTCAACTATCTCAAGAAACGGGAAGAGCGATTCGCCAACACGAACCGTACGTCCTTGTTCTCGTGCGCACGCATAACCTATACTCACCCGTCGTCCTGTCCAGTCTCGACGAACCAGCGCGTGCAAAATTTTGCGTGGTTCACGCTCGTCTCCCTCGTGGGTCTGGGTGTATGGCAGATTTTCCACCTTCGCGCCTTCTTTAAACGCAAGTATCTTATCGACTGAGCAGTGCTATAATATCCTATCATGAATTACGTTTGTGTCGTACATATGAGCGTCGGCGGTCACAATCACGACTGGACGGATGTCGCATTGCAAAGAGACCAAACGGACGTACTCTTGTTGGTCTCAGACACATGTCCTACAATACAAAGCGGGGGTAAATGGAAGCAGGTAGTAGAAAGCACAGGGTGACAGCGAACGTCTGACCGCATTATGGTACGTTGAAAGTCGGGGATAAGAATGCAGCAGATAATAGGATCAAAAGCGATATCTGAAACTCTATCCACAACTTGAACGTGAAAGAAAGAAAAAAAAAACGACAATGACAAGCGAGAGAAAGAGGCATCGATGCACCAGGCGCTCAAGGTCCTTCACCGCTCAGCCAGGGTATCCGCACGACACCGATCTGGTACTCCCCCGCGCCCGGGTGTCCGACCCACCGCCCTCCGTCTTTGAGCGAACGAGACACCAGCGATGGCGGAGATGGCATGGCGATCATGACGGCGACTTGGATCGCCTCCGGGGGAGGTCGTAGAACGGGCGGTGGTTTTGGCGCGCGGTCGCACCGCGGACGGCGAGGGAGCACGTACGACCGCAGCGTCGCGACTGCGCTGCGCACCAAATCGTCATCGTCGTTCTCCCGTCCTGGCGTTGGCGTCGCCTGCGGGACCGTCGACGCGTTTAATTTGCGTGCGTACGCGGATAGCGTCGACCGCGACCAGACGAACGCGGCAGAGATCGGCTACAAGGATCCAACACGAGAACGTCGGTAAGAGGAAAAAAAAAAAGAGGACATTGTCAGCGGGCGGGACGCCAAACAAAAACTTTTAATTAATATTGGCTGGCAACAGAACAAAAAAGGTAAAAGGTAAAAAAAGAGTGTGTAACGAAAAAAAAAAAAAAAAAAGAAAAGAAAAAAAAAAAGGCCAGAAGAAGACGACTGACCTGTATGCCCCCCCACTTGGCCATGTTGGACGAAGCGACCGGCGCGAGGTGTCTCACCGCCTGGGGATGCGTCCACATCTCTGAGAGCGCAGGCCGTATGAGTCGCCGACGACCGCGTTTTCGAGTCGTGAACGGGCTCCCCTCCATGTCCTGCAGCCGCTCGTCCCACGCGGTGCCAATGAGTCGGAATCGCCGCCATGAGCCTATGCCGCACCCGACAAAGAGAAGGAGGAGGACGATAAAGGTGACGACGAAGCCGAAAAAATAGTTGGCGCTGGTGATGCTCGAGACGTTGGCGCTCGACGAGGCTGTGGGAGGTGGG
>JBBPJN010000179.1:0-21122 GCA_038088755.1 Boletus aff. separans
TTAAGGACCAGGCTCATCCATCTATACTTGGCAGACTGGTTCAATCCGGCCTGTGGTAGTGGACTTGTGGGTCGTGCCCACATTAAAGTAAAGGTTCAGTCTAAGTGTGAAGCCTTGGTGTCTGGTGTATAGCCAGCCCATAACAAGCCTTATATATTATAGAGGCCTGCACACAAACCAAGGTACCATATGATAAGGAGGGAACTAAAGTACATATTAGGTATGACAGTATGTGAGTATGGTAGACGGCGATCAAAAGGAATAGAAGAGAAGTAACGGAAATAAAGGTGGGAATAGAAGTTAACAGGGATTAACATGAGAATAGATAAGGGGAAATAAGGTGGGCACGTGTTAAGGTCTAGACCCTGGTCACATGTCATTCCCACAGTCATGTGCAAGTCACGTGACGAGCAAAAGTAGAAGTTGAAGTAGAGTTCGAAACGAATGTAGTGAAAGTGAAAATTAGTATGCTTTAGTGGGGTCCGTGACAAGAAGTACACATTGTTTCTTAGAATTTTTGTACTAGACTCCTTGTGCATGGCTGCTAAATGAAAATTGAAAGCATGATTTATGTGTTATAATGCTGCTTGATCATACAGCAGCAGTATATGTAGCTATTATTACAATGCAAAATAAAATATCAATAGATACTACAACAAAGTATTTACATGTAGCCACAATGCCTAAACCATCCAAATAAATCATGAGGAGTAATGATATAAAGAGCCCTAAGAAGCATTGCATATACTTTATTGTCTGTAAGCTCTGTCATAGCCATATAAGTATAAATGCCATTGCAGTGAAGATAATACTTCATTGCAGAAAATGCAAGTTGAATTAGATTGAAATTAAGGGAGTAGGATGGTAAGAATTCATATTGCATTCCTCTAAATCTATATAGGTCATATGTTTTCAATGGTGAAAAAAAAAAGAAACAATAGAACATACCTGGATTCAATCATTTCCTGAATATCAGAATGCTTGTAAATTTGGCAATTGTTCATAATGATGACTAAATTTGAGGTGGGATAAGGTTGCATTTCATCAAGTAAACCTTTGATAAACTGTGAGAATATCTTTGTACAAAATAATCCCTCAACAATTTCATAGTGGATGATACCATCACTAAGAAAGAGAGTAGGAAGAATAGAGAAGCTGCATAGCAATTAGCAACAATCAGATAAAGCAATGATAAAGAGTAGCAGACCATCAACTACAAACAAAGAATGCTTTTCATTGTGCTTTGGTTACTTGAATATGGTTATGACATGTTATTTAATGATTAACAGAGCTTTTATCTACAAAGATAAATTACTGTGGATCATACTAACCAGTTCTTGTAAGGTACTCTAGGCATTTCTCAGCTGATCATTCTGCAGCAACACATGTGATCTGGAACAAATAAGAAAGCAAGGACTCAAAAAGAAGGAAAATACTTACTTTTTTCATAGTAAAGCTAGCTTAATAAAGCATATACCAGATTGTAGCACAAGAAATCATATGGCCACATGATATAGCAAGCATCTCTTGAAGTTCATCCAAATAGAGGTCAGGTGTCTTCATAATCATAGTACTGTATAAGTAGGTACTATCATGTGGGCTATTCTCCACTTTTGGAATAGTATTTTCCTCACAGAGTAATTGCTCACTTTGAGTGGCCTTTGAGTTGTATTCTTTACATCTGATCTATTATTAGGTAAATCCTACAGTCATCAACTCTAATTTTTAAAAATAGGTCCATATCTTCAAGCCAATGTCAACTGTGCCGCAGGCAAAGCCTACATGGACTCTCACAGGGCTGGGTGATAAATCATGTTGCTTGACAGCCTTTTCTCATCTTATCCTTTACTATGAGCTGTATGAAAATGTGGTGCTGATGGTTATGGCACGGAACAGAGTATAATACATTGATACTCGAGACTGACTGCTACCTGATCCCAAGTCCAGAAATCAAGGAATTGATCGAGACCGCCGTCGAGATGGTGGAACGTTTTGGCGGCCAGACCAACGGCATCCTCCATTGCATACTTCCTCCCACTCCACAAGGGCGTCTTCGTCCCATACCTTATTGGACGTATCATTAGACTCCTTTAGAAATGTCTCCGCTCGAAATGCTGGAGGTAGATAATCATTATGCACAGGGTGTCTTGAAAGAATATCAGTGATGTTCGAACCCACTTTCAATTGAGAGACTCACAGATAATGAGGGTTATATCTGTACCCTTCAGAATAACCAAGCCCCTTCATAAGCGATGTAGGTGCATTCCGCATAGCCATCGGGACCGGTGCAGTGACATCCATCTTCGCTGCTACCTCAGCCGAATTATAGGCTTCATATGCGCGTGTGCTCTTCGGAGCTTCAGAGAGATAGGCAACAAGATGGGCCAGATTAATGCGACATTCAGGCATTCCGACCTGTTGACAAGCATGCAAAGTCGCAATCGCCTAACAAGCATGAATCTGTCATGAGGGCTGATATGATATGTTCCATATAGCGACGACTGACCAATGGTAATGCATGGTTATCAGCGAGTCCGATATCCTCGCTCGCACAGACAGCCATCCTTCGGGCAATATACAAGGGATCCTCGCCAGCAGTCAACATACGTGCCAGCCAATACATTGCTGCATTGCCCTGGCTACCACGTACAGATTTGTGAAGAGCAGAAATCATGTCATAATGGCTCTCGCCTGTCCGATCGTACGAGCAGGATACCGATTGTCGCAACGAAGCAAGAAGTTCCTCTTCTTGGATGCTGTTCTTAGACCCAAAGACAAGCTCTAGCAGAGAAAGTGCTGTTCGCGCGTCTCCGGCAGACAGAGAGATGAGGGACGTGATAATGCGAGGTGTCAGCTGAGGGTAGAACGGACATAGACCATCAACGTCACTGGATTCTACCGATCCTTGAGTTACGGAGAGCTTGTCAGAACCTTGGGAGCTAGATGGCTGTCGCGAACCCGACGATGTAACTGACTCATTCATGCAGGAAAGGCGCTTCACTGCACGAGAAATGATGTTTCGGATCTCCTCGTCTGTGAGGCGTTCTAGTGCAAACACGCTAAATAGTCGTCAGAAGTTGCGAATAAGCATTGGATCCCATTCTCACGGACCGACAACGACTCATGAGAGCTCCAGTCAACTTGAATGACGGATTTTCCGTTGTAGCACCTATCATCTGGATGTGTATAGTAATTACACGTAGCGTGAATGTGCAGAAACTGGGAAATTACCTGGATTTGACCTTTCTCGATGTACGGTAGAAAAATGTCCTAGAATTGGATGAGATCAGTGCATCTGAGAAGTATGTAAGAGAAGCGTACTTGTTGGGATTTACTGAAGCGATGAATCTCATCCAAAAATAGAAGGGTCTTCCTGCGAGAGTTGTAGTTGTTATGATAAATGATACGAACCATCCCCATACCTCCCTGTCAACGCCAAAGACCCCTTTGCCTCCTCAAACACATTGCGAACATCATTGATTCCTGATGAGGTAGCGCTCATCTCTTTAAAAATGCAATTCGCTTCACGAGCTAGGAGTCTCGAAAGAGTTGTCTTTCCACAGCTATCGTGTTTTTGGTATCAGTCTATACCTTGATAGATGGAGAATGCTCGCTCACCCAGGTGGGCCCCAAAATATGATGCCACCCAGGTTCCCAGATGCGAGTAGGTTCCTCAGCAATGAGTGGGGTCCAGTCAAATGCTTTTGTCCGACGAACTCATCAAGGGTCTGTGGACGAAGCCGTTCTGCTAGGGGAGTGCAGGTTGCATCGAGTGCCCGCTTGTTAACATGTTTTGTGCTGCCAGCCACGAGCTGCGATGACGAGACCTCGACTTTTCTTTTCTTCTTGGACGGTCCTTCACAGCCCAAATCGGGAGAGGTGGTCGATATGCGGGGTGGTTTCGAGCTACTTCCTTGGCTCTGAGAAAATATCGGAGCTAATTTGCGTCTTGGTTCCTCTTTGGTGGATAACTGGCCTGAAGTACTCAATTTGTGCTCCGCGCATCCGCTATCCAGATGGTTGTTGATGTCCAGCCCGAGAACGGAGCATGAACATGCGGGGCTGTAGGTCAAAACTAAATCACTGCAGCAGTGTATGATAAAAAAGACCTGGACCAACCAGGTTACCGAAGCTGGAACGGGAGTCAGTAGAGGACCAACTGGTTTAACCTATAATAACCTACCGGAAGACATAAGATTAGTTTATCGTCTGTCCACACCACACTGACGATCTGAACTTCGCGAGTAGAGTAAAACGCTGGCTGGTTCACTTTCACTGACTCAGTGGACGACTGCTAGTAGTTGCCCGAGTGGTGGCACGGCGCAGTGACGGGACGTAATTTCTATTCAATGGTTCTGTATTTGGTGCATCCCAAGGTCACACAGGACTGCTCAAAGGAGCATGTATCCGACTTTCTATACCTGGTATCGCACTGCAACAGCCGGCGACCTCTTACGCGTCACCACCAAGTGTTCTACCCATATCCTTCCCGTCATATTGACCCTATCATATCACGAGTATGAGTATCGGAAGCCTGCTGCACGAAGGGACTTGCCTTGAAGGATATTGTTAAGTTTGTTGACGCGGGACGACACGCTAAGGTCAATGCTTTTGTCCCCAAAGTCTACGACAATCCCGCCCATGAGCGAAGGGTTAACCTGGGCGACGATGAACAAAGGTGGAGCTGGACGATGCGAGGACACGGACCTTGTTGAGCACTTTCAGGGATTTGGCGTGTTGCGCGGCTTGCGACTGCTTGAGAATGGACTCGAGCTTGGCAGCAGCATCCTTTGGAAGTGGTGCAGCCGAAGTGACAATGACCTCCAACTCTCCCTTGTATTTTGCAACGAGCTCGTTAAAACCTTCAATAACGCCTTGCGTTTCGTTCAGCCTGCCGTTTTCCGAAAGGACAGCAAAGAGGTTTTTGGTGACGTCGGAGACTGGCTCCTTCTTTGGGCCTTCCGCCTTTGCATAAAGTGACGCCAGACCAGCGAAGCGTTCCTTGGCGGAAAGCGTCGGATTTGAGATGAATGCATTCAGCTCGGGAGTCTCGGCAATGGACTTTGAGATGGTGTTGAGCTCGATTTGTACCTTTGAGAGCACCTGCGGAGACTTGGCGAGAGCTGCAGAGTAGAGAGCGTTGGAGTACTTGAGTGCAATAGAAGAGGCGGCCCGCCGACCGCGTATGGACGCGACGAGGGGGGTACGGAATGCTGAGGACAACATTGGACGGACGTGACAAGAGAGGGACCGCCGGAGTTTGAAATCCCGGCCGGTCTGTACCGTGCTGGTCGAAATAGAAAGTAGTTCTCACGCCTGGACAAGTAATCAGGTCGATTTTTTTCCCTCGCCTAGGTCTGCATCATAACACGATACATACATGCCAGCCGTCAACGGGGTGCACATTGCACCGCCCAGTCCCGAGCCTCGTCCTTTCTTTGTCCTCGTCACCGGCTTTGGTGTGAGTCCACCTTACCCAGTAGTTTAATTCATTTCATCCACCTTGCCTGCACCTAACAACCTTCACCGGGTGCAGCCATTCTCGCGCTATGCCATCAATCCTTCCTGGCTGGCCGTCCAGCCCCTTCATAACGCCGTCCTACACGTCGAGGTCCCAGCAGATCCAGTGACCCATTGCGACGATCTAACCCCCCCCTCATCTGCTCCGATCTCTGATCAGACGACAACTCTCCGCGAGATCTGCATCACAGCGCTCAACATACCCGTCACATACGAGGCTGTGTTATCCGTCGTCCCGGGTCTTCACGCCCGTCCCCCTGTCCTTCCCCACGTAGAAAATGCCTTTCCCCCTCCTCCCCCGAATGGCTACGACCTTGTTCTTCATGTAGGAGTTGCTGGCCGGGGACCACTGCGGATCGAAAGAATTAGTCATAAATTCGGTTACAATATGAAGGACGCGAATGGGTGTCATGCGCCCATCGTCCGTGTTGCACGCGAAGAGGCGATTCGGATCCCGTCTGAACCTTCACCGGAGGAGCGAATGGAGAGGGCACGATTGGGTTATGGCATTGATGGCCCCATTGACGGCACCGAACCTCCCAAACGTGGATTTGGCAAGGGATACGAAACATTTCCGGAAGAGATTTACACCGACGTCGACGTCGAAAAACTGGTGAATCATCTCAAAAAGTCTGGCGTCGAGGTGAGCGTATCATTCTCTGTCTGCGACGTTACCTTGCGAACACCTGATTTGTGTGCTTCCTCCCCTTTTTCACCTTTGTTCTGCAGCAAGTTTACTCTTCCCTAGATGCTGGGCATTATTTGTGCGACTTCATCTATTATTGCTCCTTGGCGGAGAGTAGACGTTCTGTCCCAAAGACTGATAAGCCGACGACTAAAGTGCTTTTCATACACTGCCCCCCGGTAAATCAACCTCTGAGCACAGAGGAAGTCACCGAGGCAGTAAAAAGATCGATTACTTGGCTGTGCACCTCTACTTCGTGATGCTCGGATTTCACCAGTTTGCCATTGGTTGTTACGATACCTTTTTTCTCGGGGATGAGGGACTTTGCATATCAGTGAATTATGGGCCTCTTTGTACCACGTCCAACGTTGTGGCTTTTACGGTGAATGCAACTCATGTGTGCGAGTGAAACAGCCTTGTCGGTAATTTCGGCCGCTGCGTTGGTGAGTCCCTGACAGTTTGAAGGTGCCCGCACTCGACATACCAGAACAGGCGCAGCCTGTCACCCTTTCTCAAGCACTAGTTATCAGCCGCCGAGTGGAGGGTCCATCATAAAAGGGCACCGCGGAATGATCCCCCCTCAGAATCTCCAAGACCATGGCTACTAACATCACATTTCACGAAGGTACGCACATTCATCACAACCCCACAGGCCTGAGGTTGACTCGCCGTCGCGTTAGGCTCTGTCAACTCTACCGAGCGATTCGAGTTGCTCAAACAGAAGGGTGTCACCATCTGGCTGACCGGCCTCAGCGGGAGTGGCAAGGTCGGTGCACTTTCCATCATCATCGTCGTCATCATCATCATGCTCTTCTCAAACTCTCACTCACTCTTATTTTTGGTTCTGATCCCGTAGTCTACCGTCGGTTGTGCTCTCGAACAACATCTCTTGCACATGCACAAGTTTTCCTACCGTCTCGATGGGGATAACGTTCGCTTCGGGTTGAACAGGGATCTCGGCTTTGACGAAAAATCCCGAGTCGAAAACATCAGACGTATCGGGGAGGTACGGAGACTTGACCAACATCAACTTGCATATTCTGATGGATGCAACGCTTGCCAAAGGTCTCAAAACTATTCGCTGACGCAGGCTGCATTACGATCACTGCTTTCATTTCTCCTTACCGCGCGGACCGGGAAGTAGCTCGCGAACTCCACAAGAAGGGCAATCTGCCCTTTATTGAGGTCTTCATCGACGCTCCTCTCAGTGTTGTAGAGCAGCGTGACCCCAAGGGGTTGTACAAGAAAGCCCGTGCTGGGGAGATCAAAGGTGATCCAAATTTTCGCTGGTCCAGCACGAGCTCATCTGTGAACATCAGATTTCACTGGAATATCTTCACCATACGAGGCGCCAGAGCAACCTGAAATCCATATTAAAACCGATCAATGCGACGTAAAAGATGCCGTAGAAATTATTGCGCAATACCTTAGCTCACACAACTATATCTGAGGTCGCCATAGATGGTATGCAGACAAGTCAGGGTGCAGTTCACTAGAATAGCAAAGTATAGGATAACGTCCGTGGATACCAGTAGATGAATAGCAAGGCGATGTCAAGTACGGAAATTCCGAAACCGGTGTTTTCAGGGAAGTTCCGAGGGTACTGGAGCACGCGTTGGTTGCACATGAGCATTGCTGTCTGCATTACTAATAGCGTTGAAGGTGGCTTGCTCCGTAGGCGTCTCCTCCTGCTCCTCCACTATTGCATTGCCACCTGACTGCTCCAGCATGTTCGTGAAACCGACCTCGATAACGGAAAACCATCTCGTGAGATCATCTACGGTACGAGCGAGGTAAGAATTCGTAGCCTCTTGCGACCCTGTCAGGGATACAAAGTCGAGCGGTGGTATAGGTGGGCCGAGCGTGGATTCCACGGGCACCGATGTCAGCGAAAGCGACGTAGCATGTGAGAATTTTGTGAAGCCAGGTTTACCCCGCCTATCAGTGCGTGGCGGTGAGCTGCTTCTCGTGCTGGGAAGTGATACTGTAGATGCATTCGCGTCTCCGCGGATACCCAGGTTATGCGGTCCGAGTGGAGAGGGCGAGAGAATGCCGGGGTGAGAATTGGGGAGGATGGTCAATGGAGATGGGGGGAGTAAGTCAATCATTCCCATTTGATGCTCGGATGTAAGAAAAGGAACCTGGCAGAATCAACGAAAGTCGAGAAGAGAGGGAACGTAATGGCCTTCACCTTTACCGCATCTTTTAACCCTGGTAGCACCAAGCTTTTGGTGGAATTAGTGCCGTCGCTCCCCTTACTGGAAGAGCTACCGCTCCTATCTCGTGCAGCGAACGGCCGGAGAGGAGGCATGAGCGGTGATGCTGGCGTACTTTCCATCACGGCGACCGAAGCTTGGCGGATGAGGCTAGGTTTCCTTCCAAGGGAAGTTCCAGAAGGATTTTCGACTGGAGAGAAGTCGGCATCGACCGTATTAGCAGATCGTGCTCTTGCGACCGGAGAAGGACTTGTTGGAGGAGGGCGGGGTGCAGGTAATGAAGGAGTAGTATCTTGTGAGTAGCGAGGCCGATAACTCGGGAAGGAAAATTCATTGCGTTTGGTGAACTGGACATCGTCTTCGATGGGCACAGCCCTCTTCGCACCAACGAACTCCCGTGCGGGAGACGAAGAAAGTGGTGCAACTGGAGGTGGGACCGTCGGTGTAATTGTTGTTGGCGCGGGCGGAAGCAATGGTTTGAGGGTGCCGTTCGGCGCGACAACGTTATCAAAAAGGCCGCGCAAGGAGGTCGGTAGGCGCGTTGGTGCAGGGCGTACGGTGGGAGCTGTGGAAGCTGTGTCCGTGGAATTGGGGGGTTTCATATCTTCGTCGTCATTTGATACATTCATGAGCGAATTACGCCTAATGGTGTCAAACATCCAGAGATCGTCATCCTCTTCAGAAATATTTTGTAATCTAAAAGGCGTTAGTAGATCTCTCCCCATACTGTGAAGAAATCTCACTCTTTCTTCTCTTCATCCTCCCAGTCAAGGGGTCCCGTCAGACTGGCTCTGGACCCCCCACTTTGAATCCAGGTATCATATCTGAGGATTAGGTCTCTTAACACGGATATGTTTACTTTTGAAGCAGATTTGATCCACTTTGTCTTGGCGAGCTCATCTGCAGAAAGGCGCTGGTGGGACATCAGCACGACGATCGAATTGAGATTCCTAGATACACACGTCATTGGGTGATTCTCGAAGGCAATGAGAAACGAAATCTCTCATATCCTTGCTACCATCGCCTTCACCCAATCTCGGAGGCTTGACTTTGGCAATGAGTTGCATAACTTTGATCGCATCCCTCAAATCCGAGTGTGGAGGGGCACCCTTGGCCATCTCATATACCATGATACCTAGGCTCCAGATGTCCGCCTTGCTGTCGTACACAGGAGTTGGCTGGGCGACCTCCGGTGCCATCCAATTAGGGGTACCCATGAGTGTATTTCGCTTGCTCGTTGTCGTGGCGGATAACGCAGAGACACCGAAATCGCAGATCATGACTTTGCCGGTGGCAGTAATGAGAATGTTAGCAGCCTTGATGTCGCGGTGGATGATTGCGGATCTGTGGAGGTAGGCAAGTCCGACGAGAACCTCACGAGTGATGATGACGATGAAGCGTTCTTCGAGAATGCTGTCTTTGGAAGATTGCATGAGGGTACGAACGCTACCTCCTTGTGCAAACTCCATAGCGATCCAGACACGTGGGCCATCTAGAAAGCAACCATAGTACTTGGTGACATTGGGCGCGTCACGGAGCTGTGTCAGGAGGGCTACTTCGCGCTGGATTGCCTCGACGTCGTCGTCTGCTGTATCGAGGTTGATGATCTTGAGGGCTACGATATTGCCTGTAGGTATATGGACACCCTTGTGGACGGAGCCGTAGGCACCCTTTCCGACGGTTTCGAGACGCCGGAAGAGCTGGTGCACGGAAGGCTGCGCCATGCCCACAGCGAAGCGGTCGCAGGGGATAGCGAGGAATGGCTGGTGATGTGGTAGTTGGAAGAAGGCCAACCACTACAAGACGATCGAGCCCATCAATCGGGTGGTATAGCGTGGGAATCTAGATATTAATATTCGACGCGTTGCTACTCGAAACTCTCTCTCCATTCGATGTTGTCCATTGGATTGTTTTCCTCCTTCGTCAGAGCAACTCGGACGATCCACCCCACCTTGCTTGCCGGTGCCAGGATAACGAGTTCTTTCAGATGGGCACTACCACTTCGCCTCACCGACATGACTAGCGTCCGTTTTGCTTCCCGCGGCACGGAGTACCAGCCCTCGCAACGGGTGAGGAAGAGAAAGTTTGGGTTTCTTGCGAGGAAGAAAACACCGGGCGGGCGTAGGGTTCTCCAACGCCGTCGCGCCAAGGGTCGGATGTTTCTCAGTCATTGACACGTCTATGGTATGTTTCCCATGCGTGCCGCGAGGATCTGCAGGTTCTCAAACGCTGGCAAATGTAGCGACCGGAGGGAATGGACGGAGCCTACGTAGCTGGGATGTGTGGCGTACCAGGATGACACCGAGGGTGTAAAGAGCGTACTGCATGTTAGGCCTTGGGTGTAGTGCTTGGTCTGGAAATGGCAATCGATCCCATATGACAATGATGACTCGACTAGTGCCATCTCGTCTCTTGTTAGGTCCAGGCGAAAGAATCCGAGGTGATGGACTTCAGCGTCGAACCAGTCCAATCAGTTCCCCGGGAATTTCTCGCAGTTATTCTTGCAGGCTTTGGGAATGAGTGAGCATCAGGCTCTCGTCTCCCCCAATACTTACTTTCCGCAGGCTCCTTCCCTTGACAGGTGACGTTGGTGATGAACCTTTCCCGAAAGCGCTACTCCCCATCTACAACCGCCCCATGGTCGACTATGCTCTCTCTTGGGTCGAGCAGTCTGGCATCAAAGGTGCGATTCGCCCTGATATGATCAGCGCATATCACAAACAAGAACGCCAGACGTCCTCCTTATCTGCCCTTCCTCTCATCGCCCTTCTATATCGCATTACATCCATTCCGGGTCTCCGGTATCCTCTTCGTCTTTGCGCGTCGACATCCAGTCGTTCGACGAAACACAGGAACTAAGTGCCGGGACGTGCTCCATCCTCAGGCACTTTTCCAGCCGCATTCAAGAAGATTTTGTCTTGCTTCCTTGCGATTTCATTCCTCCCCAAGCGCTTCCTCTTTCAAAACTTTTGAACAAATTCCGCTCCGAGGCTACCTCAGACGGTGCAATTGCCACTACTTGCTGGTTCGAGCCACCCAAGTCGGAAAAATCTGCAGCTCCTGACGAGTGGGGCTCCCATTCCCAATCTTCTCCGATAGTTTGGGACGACTCTACCGGAACGTTGCTGTACGTCGACACTCTTGACAACGCAGACAAGAATGCAGAGGAGTTCGAGTTGAGAATGAGCCTACTCTCGCGATACCCTCAGGCGAAGCTTTCGTCCAGGCTCCGGGATTCTCATGTCTATGTCTGCAAACGTGAAATACTAGACGCTCTACAATGCAAGACTGAACTGGATTCCCTGCGGGAGGACTTCCTTCCCTGGTTGTGCAAAGTGCACTATCAAGCAACCAAACGCTCAAAGTATGGACGTGGTAAGGGAAAAATCGCCATATCGTCGGTTCATCTCAGGTCCACCTCACGACCCTTTCGTAGTGCTTAGCTCGCTTTCCAACTTTGCAGCGCGTACTACCACAATGAGACACTCCACTCTCCACACGGTCAGTGCCTCAAAGACCAAAGTGTCAGCGTGTAGCCGTTCGGCCGCATCTTCACCAGTTCAACTCGGTCGGGAGCTGGGATATTCCGTGCCACCCAGCCCCACAGGCGCTGAGAACGATTGTATGGAGACAAGCAGCCTCAGAGTCGGTGTCATCATCCACCGAGAGGAAGACGGTTATTGTGTTCGAACCAATAATTTACCAGCCTATTTAGAAGTGAACCGACACGTAAGTGCCCCTCCAAAACACATATGCATAATGGCTCACTGTCAACGAGCATAGTTTATAAATGATACTTCTTATACCTTACCCGTTGACCCGCAGAAGCGAGCTCTCATTGACGCCAAGGCATCCATCTCGTCCGATTCGACGATCGGTGATTTTACAAAAGTCGATGAGAAGACAACAATCAAGAAGTCTGTTATTGGGAAGCATTGCGTAATTGGGAAAATGGTGAAAATCGTTGGTTGTGTGCTGCTTGACCATTGCATAGTCTCAGACGGGTGAGTACGGAACTGGGTACGTTCAATCAACTCGCTGAGTCTGATGCAGGGCAAAGCTGGAGGGTTCTATCCTCGGCAGGAATACCAGGGTTGGGAGCAAGGTCGAATTAGTGCGGTGCGTTACGCAGGGCGGATATGAAGTGAAGGAAAATGGTGAGGTCTTCGGAATCATATGTCTTCTGTTTTCACCCACGTACTCCTCCAGAAACTTATCGAAATGAGAAGCTTGATATCTCGGATTGGGGAGCAGAGACCGAAGATCCGAATGAGGACGATGAAGACGAAGCCTCGGACGAGAGTGACGAGGAATCAAAGTAGAGCCACTAGTATTCGTCTGGTGGCAGGAACAGGATATTATACAGTAACCCAGGAGCTCATGGTTCTAAGCTATCTTGCCCGTTGCGACAAGTGTCCCGCCATCTGATTTCCTAGACCTTGCGCGAACCGGGAACCACGACCACGAGTACTAGCTATTGTACAAATTCATTCAGTCATCAGCATGAATCACGAAGTGAGTCTTACCTCGTAAGCCACCTCTTGTCCTATCCCCCCTACCACGACGCTCTTGGGTCTGTTCACCTCGTTTCTCGCCTTTCGCATCTCCCCGGTCTGCCCATCCAGTCGAACTACCAAGTTTCACATCCAACGCCTTTTCATTTTGTTCAACCATATTGCTGACTTTCTCAGCAATGACCTGGGCGAGTTGTTGCGGGCGGGAAAGTTCAATGCGATGGAACACGACGACGCCGGTGGATTGGTCCAGGGATGCGGAAAGTTCCTCATTCCAAATCATCTTCGAAATTATAGATGTTACTGTCCTGAGTGGCAATGAAAAGGTTCGCGAAAGAAGAGAAAGAGAAAGGGTGGAATATAACGGAGCATATGTGAACAGATACGTCCGAAGACCCTGCTCCTGAATGCGCCTAAAGACGTTTGTTCAATATTCACATCGCCTAATGGAACAGCGAAGGGTTACTTGGCTAGCATCTCTTTCACAGAAGCAGCTTCTGGCATGAGGCTCCAGATTTTTATGCTCTGAATGAGATCTCGGCATTTCTCCCAATCGCCGTCTTGCAATGCCTTGCTCGCTTGCATTATGTGATCACGTGTGCTCTCAGGTGGACCCGTAAAAACTTGACGGTCTGCAAAATCCAGTAGACGGCGGAAAGGCTTCGAAATTACCTTCCTCTTCTGTTCTTCCGAGTCAATAGAGGCCAGCAAAGGAATCTCCACCAGCATGCTTGACACAAGGAACGCAGCCTCAAGCAGTTCCGTGTTGATGTGCATGTGGAAGGGAAGCTGCCTTGCTCGCTCTGCTCGTTCTTGTTCGGGACTGAGCTGTGCCTGGAACCGCTGTTGATGGACACCCTGGGCTAGAAGCTCCTTGACACGCTGTGTTGCAAAGATATCCTGAAGCATCGCCTGCGATTCTTTGATCAAACCACAACGGAATGCACACAGGCCAAGCTGGACAACAGTGCGGTTGTAGAGTATTTGTGTGGCCACATCAGCAGAATGGATCGACTCCTGAAGATGTGACATAAGCAACATGTCACGAGCGGTGTAGTAATCATTATGAAGAGCGTGGTGATAGATGTGGGTGAGTATGGCCCTAGTGCGCAGCAATGAGTTGTCGGCTTTGTAAAGATGGACGCATAAAGAGTGGACTAGGCTCGACGTGGTGGAAGAAGAGGCTAAAGTAACGCTTGGAGAGACTTCTGATGTAGCGAGAGCGGACTCAAGGGCACTGACGACCGCATCTGGCTTGAGAAGGAGTGAGTAACATGGGTCATCGTGCAGGTTCTCGAAACCTACCTTTGAATATATGTGTTCAAGACGTCGCATAATGACCCGTGCGAGTGGTTCTGGCTGCGGAGAATTCTCGTAGAATGCTTGCGCACGACATATCGTCCGGTAAAGAACTTTCTCATCCTTGAGACGATCCACATACTCCGTGCCGTGAGGATCAATATTTTGCAGACTCTTGGTAAACTCGTCGTCGAGACGGTCCACGAAGCTAATGATGCTACCTCTGATACGAACGATGCCATCTGGTTCGGTGTCAGGAGAGCGTTCCAGTAGTTCATCGTATTCTTCTGTGGTCTCCTGTATTGAGTATGCGGAATCGTTGGCGACAATCGAGATAAGCTTATCGACTTCGCGCTCAGCCGCTAGCCAAAGATCTATCGGCATATAAGACGTCATCGACGAGTTGTAGTCGAACCGCGAGGAAACCAGAGCCAAAAGGACACGGATGCGCTGGTACGGTGTGACAGCGACCTCGAGCAGCTTTTCCAGGATGCGCATCTGTTCTCCTCGATCTGTATTCTAAACCAAACATCGGTTACAAGGCGATCAACAACCATACACCACAAACCTTCTTTCCCCTGGCATCCTGTACTATCTTGAGGGTCTTGAAGATAGCATCCGCGGTGAATTGCATGGCTTTACCACCTTTTCCGACTGTTGTGAAGTGGTCCTCCTCTGAAGAGTGTTCCCCTTCGCTCCCACTATCCACTATTTTCTTCGGCTTCTTCGTCCCCTTTGCAGCTGCAGCTTCGACAGGTTGACTATGCAAGGCATATTCGCGCTCAAAGGATTCCGGGTCCTGCAAGATAATTGAGGGGAAAAAAAAGGGAGTTGAATGCATTCTTACAGCTTGATATTGAGTCAGCTCTTTTTCGTACTCCTTCATGGATTTCTTTATCTTTTGTTTCATGGAGTTTAGCGCACGTGCGTTCAAGGCATTCATCTTTTTCTTCGCCTCTTTTTCCTTAGCCAACGCAGCATTCATAGAATCTTCAAGGTTCATGAGGGTTTTAAGGAAAAATGGGGGAATAGGCTCTGCAACATTGCTTTGACGTTGCACGAGGCGCAATAGCTTGTCGAATTCTTGAGGTTCAAATCAATGTTAGCAGCAACAGACCAGGCGATGGAGCATACCTGCGGATATGACCGCCCAGTCATTGATTTTGAGAGGGTTGTCCATCGCCTTCCCAGTTGCTTCGATCTCCTCGAGGCGTTTATCTTTGGAACTTTTGACGACGCGTTTTACGTCTTCTTCGTCCTCACTCTCCTCGTCGGAATCGCTCCGTAAAAACCTTCCCTTTCTCTTCTCTGTCTCAGGCTCGATCTCTTCTTCAGACTCTGACTCCGACTCGGAACTAGTGGTGTCGCTACCAGCTGTGCGAAGGAATCGAGACATGCCAGTTGGTTTCGCTGCCGGCTTTGCGGGGGCCTCTTCATCTCCACTGGTGAGAAGTTCCTCATCGGATTCTTCTGTGTCGGAATCAGAGTCGCCAGCCTGTCTGAAGAAACGGGACATGATTGCAGGTCTGAGATCGCTATCACACTCGGCTCTAAATTTTCGCTCCTGTTGCATTACGTAAGTGTCTACCAGAGGTATGTAGGAAATTAAAATGGCCCATATCCAACGAGCTCGGAAATCATACACTACCTCCTTCCACTAAACATGACGAGAAAATAGTGTGTGCAGCATCATGAGCGAGCGGAAACTAGAAAACATCCAGCGAATGAGGGCAGTCAGAAGCAACATGACCATAGCCGTCACAATCTACACAATACAGTGCTGAACTCGAGCTGGGTTTAGCTCGCAGCGCGAGGGGTGGAGGTGCGTCTTCCTTTAGGAGATCGCATGTGAAGATATCGTGGCCCGGCCGCTCACAGATCTCACACGTGTCCTCACGCGAGGCGGAGAGCACGTCATCGTCACTGCTCAGCACAGTCGATGCACGGGACATTCGTCTTTGTCCCAGTTCGGCTGGATCCGCGTTGTTCTTCGAGGATTTCTTGGATCGGGAAAGTTTTTCTTTCAGCCGTTCAACCTCTTGTTCGAGCTCATCCTAAGAGTGGAGTAAGTATCGGTCAACTTTTCTCGTGCGTTTACGCACTTCACGATAGATCTGTGTACAAGAGTCAATCGCAGTTAAAGCCACGAATCTAGTCTTCGAATCACCTTTGATTCAATGAGTGTCTCAAGCTCACTGATTTCCTTGTTGAGCTAGACATTTCTTAGGTTCTGATCAGCGTGACGGAAACACCATGCTCACGTCATGCGTTACTCGGGCTGTCTTCATCTCTGCATCCGCAAGTCGTTTCCTGAGTTGCTCAATTTCACCCTACGACACATGGGATAACGGACAACTGGGATGATGTGCACAGCTTACCTCATACTTCGTATGAAGATCCAAGGGGAGAGCTGAAGGATGATCGCCAGCATCGAGGGCAGCTTCTTGTTTTAAGAGGCCCTGTTCAACATTATCTTCAAGTATCTTGAGCTCCTAGTGGGAGTGTTAAAGGGATAAGGGAGTGAACGGGGAGGAACCTACCTGTCGCAATTGATCAGTCTCAGACATCAGAAGTCTGTTTTCCGCCTCCAACAACTTGTTGCGTTGAGTGATAGCCAATGTCTCCTTCTGCAGTTCCTGAACGATATGCCTGCGAATACCTGATTCAATACACGTCGTATCCTGTTTTCAGATATCGTACTTGAGGCCCTTGATCTCGTCTGATTCATGTTTAGATGGTGACTTCGAGTGTTCAAGTAAACCGTTCATTGGCATTTCGCGGTTTAGTTTCTTGCGTATGTTGTCCAATTCTGTAGATCGTTCGTCCAAGGCCATGCGCAACAATTGAACCTCGGCTCGCTCATGCTCGAACATCGATTGCCAGCGTGTATCCTGTCAGGTTAAATCAGTCGAAATCATACTTTATTAATGTCACCGACTTCGGTATTGGTCCTAGCGTTGGGTTGTGAGGTTGATCGCGAGAGTTCGTCCTTTAAGTCTTGAATCTCGTCCATTAACCGAGCACGTTCTATGGCGGCTTGACGGGACACCTCAGCAACTTTCAAGGACACGTCTTCGGCGCTCACGTCAGCTGTCTTTGAAAGAGATCAGCGGTAAAAGGAGGACAAGGGTGCCGACATACTGCGGCATCTGTACGCAAGATCTCGATCTCAGCTCTCGCGTTCTCTAGCGCAAGAGTGCTCTCTCTTAGTGCCTCTTCAACTTCCTCGATGCGACTTTTAGCCGATGCCTCGGCCTTTGCAACTTGTTCTACAGTCTTGCGACCTTCTGTCAACTCATTTCGCATAGACTCCTCCTTCTCCTTAAAGCGCTTGAGTCTTTCCCTCATAGTTGCTTCTTCCCTTTCTGCCGCTGCTCGGGCATCCTCAAGAGTATCTTCCATCATAGAAAGCTTCTTCTGAAGGTGTTGAACTTGCTCTCGAAGAGTTTCGTTGTCGATCTCAAGAGCCGACGCAGCGTGCTGCGCCGCAAGGCCAGGTGAAAGTGGGGTCGCTGCCTTTTTCAACTGTTCTTCGAGTGCAATGTTTTTGTCCTCCATTTCATACCGCCTCAAGTCCGCCGCGCTAAGTCTTTCTTCGTAAAGTGCAATCGTTTCCTAACAAGCCCAAGGGTCAGGAATAAACAACAGGAACTCAAAGGCGCTCACCTGGCCTGCTTGGCGGAGTTCATCAATCTGTGATCCGAGCTCCTTTCGTTCTACTGCAAGCTCAGTTGAAACTTTTTCGAGCCGGGCCTCCAAAAGGCTGATTTCTGCGTTCTTGGCCTTCAGAAGAACGTTACTTTCGTGCTCTGCACCTTCTTTGGCCTCAATAGCCTCTTTGAGACTTCTAATCAGAGCTTCGTTAGTGTCAAGTTTGGCTTGCAGGTCATTCAAACGTGCTTCGTTTTCCGATTTGGTACGTTCCAATTCTGCAGCAGTTTGCGCATTCGAGCGCTCGAGAGATTCTACCTTGGAGTCCTTTTCATTCAACTTCCGCTCCATGGCACGCATCTCCTTCTCTGTTTCTGCTACAGCAGCAAGAGCAGAGTCACGATCCTTCTCAACAGCTTCACGTTGTTCAAGATCTGAACGAAGGGATGAAACCATTTCCTGCAAAGATATCCTTTCTTGCTGTAGGGTTTCTATGCGGGTATTGAGAACGGGTATCGCAGGTTCATGAACCTCGACCACGTTAGGATTGGCGGTAGACTGGACCTGGGAAGGTGATGAGATAGGATGAACATCATTGGGGCCAGGTTCAGTCGAGGTGCTAAGCAACCGGTTTATCTTGTCTTGCAGGGCTTGACTGGATGCAATAAGATCCAGCGAGGAGGAGGGACGGTTCCCTTGGACACGGTCATCTGGTGTGGAGTCATCGTTGGGGGAGTAGGTAGATCCAAATGATGTTGATCGTGCCGGAGACGCAGGCGGCGGCATGGCAACTGCACTAGGAATTCTGGGTCTAGGTGTGTTGAGGGAAGCTCTGGACTTGGGCAGTACAAGAGAACCGTTCAGGGGGCTAGGAGCTTTCGCTACACCCGCTTTTGGAGTAGTAAATGGGGAATCAGATGATCGTGCACCACCATCTGCGCTTAAAGAAGTCCGTGACGGAGAAGATGGGGCTTTCAGGGAATACTCTGTTTGATTGGAACCAGAGCGCGAATTCAATTGCTTGGCTGTCAAACCGATGTATTTGGAAGCTCGGGAACCTGAAGTAATCTGAGTCCCCAGGGCAGGAAGGGCCTGGGACTGAGTCTTTGTGAGACCGGGAACAGGCTTCGACTTGCGCGCAGACGGTGTGGTTCCCGGTGTGATACGACCAGACATTCCCAGCGGATTCGTCCTGCTGTCGTGTGGTGTGACTCTGCCAAATGAAGCAGAAGGAGTCATGCGTCCGGCACTTATGGAGAACAGAGCGGAAGGAGTCACGCGTCCAGAAAGAGAAGGAGTTATACGATCACCGCGAGTCGATGCGGCGGATGGTGGTCGATAATTTGGACCTACGGTAGGGGGGGAGAGTTTGGTGGCAGCCACGAAGACGCCGCAGTTTGGAGGACACGCGAAATATCGTTTCCTGCATGGCAGAGTTAGCAAATAAAAGAGTGCAGAACCGCAGGCGAGGGGAGATGCGACGAGGATCGAAACCAGGAGTCTCATTTTGTAATCGCTGAGATGTTCAAGACTTACCCATTGACGGACCCATCATTTTTTCCCTTGCCGGCAAACCCTCCACTGAGCTCAACACCAGCCCAAAGGCCAGGCTTCCCGTCTATCTCCCCGACGTACCTCAGAACACCTTCATAACCAAGTGATTCGATCCTAACGTTGTCCCCAACCTCAAAGGTCCGACCAGCACGACTGACGCTTCGGGGGACAGCATCAGACTGGCGACTGGGAGGTCGTGCAGATGGCACTTTGGTACGCGTTGGGGGTGCGGACGTGACAGAAGACGGGCGACCCGCCACAGACCGCCTTCCGGATTGGAGAGCAGAGAAAGAGGAATTTGGGGACGATGGAGAGGAGGAGGGATTGTGCGTGAAGCTGGCGCGATGCTGTGCAGGATCATTGGCCTTGATAGCTTCAGCAAAGGCACGGGACGCGTAGTCGTCGGTGTCAAGAACGGGCTGGATAGTGACATTGGACGCGGAACGGAACCTCCCTGGGGTGGGTATACCACTCGATCTGCCTGGCGTCGGGATGCCCGACGTTCTCAGTTTCCCCGGAGTCGCAGACATTGGCACGGACAGCGACCGACTTTGAAATAAAAACTCGCAATAACTCAAAGCAGCTCATCACGTGACGAGATAGGAGGGGCATGCATTACAGCAAAAACAAGACAACTAACTAGCCACGCTTCTTCGACACACCGACAGTCTTCCCACGACGACCTGATACGATATAAGCTGCATCCTCCCTCGCTGTGTGACTGTGTACTCACCAGTGGTTTTTGTGTGCTGTCCACGAACCCTTAGTCCCCAGAAATGTCTCAGACCACGGTGGGCCCGGATCTTTTTCAATCGCTCCAGATCTTCACGCAGCTTCGAGTCAACCGCGTTCGACAAAATCTGGTAATTTTTTCCATCGACAATATCTTTCTGTCTGTTCAAGAACCAGGTGGGGATCTTGAACTGGGTGGGGTTCTGGATGATGTTCACGATACGCTCAAGTTCATCTGAGTTGAGTTCTCCTGCCCTGCAGGGCTCTGAGTAGACCGTCCATGCTTCAACAAGCAACTCACCGCTTGTTGAGATCTACATCCGCCTTCTTGCACACGAGGTTTGCATAGCGACGGCCAACACCCTTGATCTCTGTCAGGGCGTACATAATCTTGCGCTTGCCATCAACGTTGGTGTTCAACAGACGCAAAATGTGCTTATGGGACATGAGCACGTATGATACCAAGGACAGGGGAAAACGCGTGCACCTGAAACTGTTGGTGGGCTTCGGGCACGACGAGAGACATGATGAAGGTGTCTAGGCAAGAGGGCATCAGTTCCACACCCAAGCCCAGAATGATACATCCAGCGGAAAGATCGATCTTCGTCAAACCATGACGCTCGTATCAGCCGTATCACCGCTCCAAGGACCCTCCCCTGTCTCGAAAATACCCTCACCTTGGTCGAATCGATCTTGAGAATGTCGCCAACGTCGTCGGTGGATATCTACGGCTCGCCTGACCGGAGTTTCAATAGCCTGGCCGCTGCCGGGGACCTGATCACGTGTCGTGTGGCACCTACGACGCGCCAAAAGACACGCCAACTTGAACACACTTTGGTTGGGATTTCAAGCTACATGAGACTCGACGGTTTTCTCTTCTTCCCTTTGTCATTTCAATGCCAATAACGACGGTGAGCATGCCCTTTCTTTTGCCAAAGATTGTCCTTGACT